>JBBPMU010000938.1:0-12179 GCA_038090475.1 Wakefieldia striispora | reverse complement strand
TAGATCGGACAGAGTGAGCCCTTGTGAGGGCCCGGGACGACGACTATCTATTTTTCCCCTTAGATACAGGTCGCGACTATATACGAATCTCACAGCGATGTATTTCATCGCGGTGGTCTGTGCACAATTGCCCAGACACTGAATTTGTCAGGACTATGTCTCGGAGAGACTCGGCCGAGCTTGGCTTGCCGGCTCTTGGACTAATGACTGACGGTCGACCTTCAACATACTTAACTCGGATGCAAATCCTCTGTGCACGTTCCATCGGACTTTGAAACGACGACTTTCCAGACCATCCCCATTGCAACCCATTCCATCTGATGAGTCCGGCCATCAGTACACCCTACTGATCCGTTTCTCCCTTTCCCGTTATCGACCTACTGAGCGTAATGGGCGAGGGAAGACGATGCGGGGAAATACTGTCGTACCCATACCTATGCATCGACGCAGCTCCGTTTGGGTACTGGAGGGAGGCTGGACATTTCGCCTGCGTCACTTGACCTTTCCCTGAAACATCACCTTTCGTTCTCAGCAGAAGTCCGTTTCGCTTTGCAGGAATAGACGTGCCTCTAAAAAGTATATCAACGTCAACCGTGGTCGTTCGATTTGCGACTTGCCCCTCTCGCCATCCTAAGGTCGGATACCTACAGCATTTTCGATTAACATGCTCGTCCCACGTAAGAACAATCGTATTCGTTCATCCTCATGGAATTAGAACATGTAGTCGAGTAACATTCTTTTCTCGTATACTCATCTTCTTCTACCTGGCTTCCATCTCTTTCCTCTACCGAAGTCTAGTTTCCTGCCGCCGCCTCCGTGTGTTCTCCCATTTTGGAACTTCTTGCACTTTCCTCGCCTTTGTGCCAAGTGTTTCTGCGCTCTTGCGCACCGCTCAAAGGGGCCACGTTTTTTCGCTGGGATTTCTTGCTACACGTTGACGCCTGCGTTTCAGATTATCAGCGTTCGCAGGAGCGGCCATACCGAAACGCAAAGAACGTAGTGAAATCGAACTGGTCCTCTATCATTCAGATGCTGCAGCGGTGACGTGGTCTTGACTGTCGGTACTAACATGGGCGTGGTTTGGTATGTCGACCGTGGTGATGACGAGGTGGTGTTGAGACCTATCACAGACGTCGCGGCTTCTCGGGAGTAGGTGAGATCGGAATGCCTTCTGATGTGATGTCGGTAAGCCGTTGATTCCGGGATTGTCCTTCCATGGCGATTAGATCGGCCGAATGGTTCTCGGTGGGTATTGGATGGTGTTGGTCCCCTTCCGATGATATTTCTTTCGACTTTATCTTGGGGTTTGACGCAGAAGTATTGCCTTATTCTGTCAGTGGGGGTTAACTTTTACGCTGTTGTTGCTATGCGTGTCATGGTGTGTGAAACTTCAGCGCCTTCTCTGAGATATCTCTGAGGGTTGCTTTGACGAGTTTGTGGAGGGGGTGTGGGCTCCATATGGTTGGGGAGCAGCGACTGTCGGCTTGGACCTTGAGCAAACATGAAGGGTAACAATGGTGTATGCTTGCAAGTTATTCGATACACAGGGTTGTGGTTCGGAATCAAGCTTCTCTTTCAGAGGGAAATTTTCTGTCAAACCATGTATTGGTGCGTGTTTTATAACATGTTTGGTTGACGGGTCCACAGTGGAGAACAATAGGTGGTTTCCATGTTCGGATTCTAGACATGGTGGGCCAGCTGTCCAAAGCAAAGCAAGCGCGGACGCTTGGGACTCCACACGGGAACAATGGACGTGGCGAGTCATGCCACTTCTGACGGGCAAAGCGAATCACGGCGAAGTTCAAAAGCTGGGCGGATGGACAGACTTGTTCACGATCCACTTCGATTCTATCCATCCACCCATTACGAAGAGAAAATGCTATTCTTCAACACCGCAAATCTTCAGGGGCTCACTCGCACCGAGCTTCAGTCTATCGCCAAGGTATGGACTTTAGTAGTCATCAATACTTCGCGGGGACACTAACGACGATCGTTTGCAGCGCGAAAGCATTCGTGCTAACGTAAAGACAGAAGAAATTATCAATGGACTTAGTGAGAAGTATCCCAACGGAGTTCCAATGTACGAGTATGTATCCTTCTCATGATCGTCGCACGCGGGTTGTACTCACGGGAATCGATAGACATCCCGGACAAACTCTTACATCATTGGCCTTAGATGAGCAGGAAGCTACGGTATCCTATGCGAGTAAGTCATCTGTCGCACCACGTTTCAAAATCGGCGCTCACCCATTGCGTTTTCTCTGTAGGTAATAGGGAACTAAAGACTGTCTCCTCAACTCCCTCCAACTCGACCACGAGCACGGCCGAAATACTTGAGTGTGTTCGCCTGCTGTATCCAGAAGGTGAATGATCATTTCGGCGCGCCTCACGCTTATGACTAACCCTTCCTTCTACGTCGCAGACGAACCAGCAGTCGACACGCCCCATAAATATGGCCGTGGTAAAGATAAGGGTTAGTAGATACCATACACAATCGTTTAGACGAGTCCACTCATCACATGTTTGCTCCTTGTAGGGAAAGCAAAAGCAATTTCACGTTCACCTACGCCTCCCTCCGAGTGCAGCTCAGCGGAAGCCGTTCAGGAGGTTTTTGCTGGAGGTAAATGACTCTTTTGTCGTGCTGCAAGTCCTCACTCACCTTCTCGGATCTTTCAGTAGGTACACGAGAGGCTGGGCAGTGTGTCGAAGGTAAATAAACCACCCGTGCACATCAACCTTACAACTGACCTCTCTTCTACTCTGCGCGCCAGGTGAACCAGTTGCCGGACCGTCCAACTCGAACGACCAACTCGGTTCCTCCTCGAAATCACGCTTTCCATTTTTATCCTTCAATCTCTTCTCTCGCGGCGCCGATACCCGCAACAACGGTGCTAACGTTGGTCGTGGTGTCGACGTCACCAAGAAGCCCATTACGAGCGGCGATATTGACAGGTGGACCCGCATGTGCTTGCGAATGACGGATGCCAACCGGGACATAGAGGTGGAAGGGAAAAACTCACGTCTCCTCCTCGACGATGTGTTCAAGATGCACGTGAAGTCGGTCAAGCCCCAGTATGAACTCTCCTCGATCCGGGAACACCTCGAAGTATGTTACATGGCCGACCTGAGGGTCCACCCGGAGAGATGGGACGGTACTGCCAATATGCCGAAAAAGGAACGAAAAGCACGGGTGATGCACCTCAAGGCAGAACGGCGAGAAAAGGGCGTCAAGCGCTGGCGACAGGATTTGGACCTGTCTCGCGAGGATGGGATAGAGCCTCCGAAGTTGGAATATTATATGTGCGTGTGCGCTGGCTTTGGAACGGTCTTCGTACTGACGCTGGACCTTTTTATTCGGTAGCTCGGATCCAGAACTGCCGCCGAGCTTAGATACGACGCCGGCCAAAAGCGTCGCTAGTCAGAGCGAGGTCGCCGATACGCGAGATGACCTCCCCACAATCCCTGCGACCGGCGGAAGCAGTAAGCGAACAAGGGCAGCCAGGGCTGGCGCTGCTTCAAGAGTCAACGAACAGGACGACATCGAGGAGGGACAATGGACGCCCGTGAACGGTCGGCGTAGAAGTGACAGGGTAGCCAATGCAAGGAGGGCAGCCACCACGCAGCTGGATGGAAATACGGATGCGGATGCGGATCTTGAAGAGAGTCCCCGGGCAGTGCCCACGAAGAAGCGTGGCAAAAATGGGAAAGGGAAAGAGAAGAGAAGAAGGGCGGCAGACGCTGAGGTTGATGACTCTGATGGTGAAGCCAAACGTCCCAAAAAACGCGTCCGCTCGTAATGTGCTGCTCTCCTTCGTTTCAAATTGGACATAAATTGGACATTTTAAGTATACCATTCCCTTTCTTGTACAAACTTATTGTCATTAATTTCCTGACTCATTGTCTCTCCTTTTATTGACCTTCCCTGCAATCTAAACCGGACAATGACTTGGATAATGTATAATTTCGGTTGAAAGTGGGTGCATTCAAACTTCACGATGAGTCGTCTCCGAATCGTTCGAAGTTGGAAATCTAACTTACAGTGCCCCACTTACATTGGTTTGCCGAACCCCGCTGCAGAGCCCGGGATCAAGCCATCGTCGTTAGATGCACCCACACGTGAAATCAGCGTCCATGACGACGTCTCGCTCGTAGACGCTCAATCACCTTCGGACTTATTGAATCCTGCTAGCGACTAGGACTCGTACCAATCGTGGATAGGTTCAACTGCACCACCGGTACACACGTCCCACAGGTCTGCCAAGTCCGCCTTGTCAATTCTCGTCGAAAAAGGACATACTTGCTCTCTGGCGACAATCAGCCCGTGGCGGTAGAGCCTTTCGGCCAGTGTCGCCAAGACATACATGGCCACCAACGAGGGTTGGACGCCCGCTGGGGCATATCGCGCAAAGAACGATAGAGGTGTTCAGGGTGAGGACGCGCAGTGTGATCGCCAGTAATTTGGCCTCACTATCCGGACAGTCTTTCATCTTTCTACCGGTTTGTTCGAATTGACTTTCATTTGCATTATGGGTACGAGTAATATTACCCCGGGCCCTTCTCCCTGCTTCGGGCATACGCATCTGCCGGAAGTGGGACACGTCGCGGCGAATAGAGGATCTCACATGGTCACTAAAGGATTCTACCACCCAACGAGTGAGCCGAGAGGGGAATGGTTTGGTGGTGGGCCTTCGAGTCATTGCAGCATATACTTCGTGAGTACATGGGACATTTACTAGTGTCGTTTGTGGTTAGATTCTATGTATACAGGACCTCAAGTTTCACTGCGCGAGGGAATTCCTCGCACAACTTGTGGGATTATTAGTATGCAAAAACTTGAATCAAAACAGATTCGGTACCTACCAGAACGTATGAAGCACTCCCCTCCGATGCGACAAATTGAACTTACGCTTGTAGAGGAAGTGCACTATGCCATGCAGTGCAGGATGGCTAGAACACTGGGATCCTTACCTCCTAGCCAGCCTTATTGCATTCTGCACCTCGGAATCACCGCCTCCGAACGACTTAAGAGTTCTGTCTGTCAGTCCATACTATGTACGTGTTGGACCAAATACGCGTCCACAATTGGACGCATGCCCTGATGAGTCGGACGACACTCTGTGTCGTTTCACCGAATCCTCTCACGGATGGTGGGGTGCCGGTCCCTGCATGCCGGCTTGATCCGATGCAGGAACCGCATGGTCCCGAAATAGATCCTCGCGCCGCACTCCGAAAGGGTGCGGACCGCAGCACATTGTGCGCAGTAGGACAGGTGACCCTTGGTGATATCTCTATATCAGGCGCACGCTGGGAAACAGAAGCCTCCCCCACTCGTCGAAACATCCAGGCTCGAAAATCCTCCACATACCAAATCGCCAATCCGCACTGGGTCGCATGCCGCGGCCACACGCCTCGTGGACGCACAGACCGAAGGTCGTTCGAGAGCCCGCAACCATGCGGGTCAGTCGTTCGCGTGATCAAGCGGGAGTGCGATCCCTTCAGTAGGCGGCCAGCGCGCCAACTCCCTATGCCAGACTGGAAGGGACCTAAACGGACTCGGATGGTGGTCGGTCGGGGTAGCGGTAAGCCCCTGACGAGAGTTTTCGCAGACTCGAAACCGCACCCATTACCGATCCGCCTTACCCGCCCCTGCTCGTACTGTAGGTGGCCCTAATCTTAGGAGAAGGGCGCCTGACGAACGAGTAAGCGGATGGACCGCCCGAGCACTCGCACCTCACACACAGACTATGATCTTGGGGCCTAGCGGCCCCCAGATCGGCGATCTTGCCATGACTCCTATCATCCACGTGTATTCCGACGCCCAAATAGTGGACACAGCCCAATCGCCATGAACAACACCATGTTTTCGTTTCCATAGAAACTGTGCCCAGTGCGCAACAGACCATCCGAAGACTTTCACATTCGTACTTAAAACAGGTTTGCATTCTCACCCACGTTGGGACCGGGATTCGATGCGAAACGGACCAGGTAAGCGGCAATCTCACCGTCAGTATACCCATTGAACGGGTCGGAGTCGTGAAACCGAGGTTGTAAGCGGTTTAGTACTCGAACGGGAGACCGGTGAGGGACAACGTTTGCCCTTGACTCTTAAAGGGTCGGTCATGTTTCAACGGGATACTTATCTTCTGGATGAAAAACCAATGCCGGGGATGAATGGATCCAATTTATAACCCGTCATGTACTGAGATTCTGCTTCCCAGCTTCTCACCGGGCCTTGATTCCGGAACAGTCGATATCGGGAACGGAGTCAAACCTACGTGATGTTGATCACAGGTCAATACGATGACTCGAGTGGAGCGTGGCAAAAGTGAAACAGCGTATCGTTACCTGATGAATGGTACTACGTCTGCAACCTTGTTGGCCCAAAGAGAATACCCCACTGGCATCCACATAAGGTTACCACGCCAATGTAGTGAATTATCTCTCGTCGATAGAACAAGACCGATTGATCACGTTCATCATGCATTCAGGTATACGCTGAGTCCTTCCAGAAGGTCATACCCAGAACGCAGATGTTTCACGAGACCATGACTACATGCTCCCTGACATACCTCGTGCAAGTAACCCTGTAGTTTAGTATATCCATCTCACACCAGAAGATACCGTATCCACAACTTCGACTTTGGAGTCACCATAGGTTAGTCGTTCCCGAACAACGTTGTCACGCGAACAAGAACCCGAATACAGAATTTGTTTTTCCTTCGTTCGCCGTAGTGTCCACCTCGGTTATTTGACGCGCAAACTAAGTGATCACTATAAATAGGAACAAATCTGTATGGACAACAGGAAGAACCCTCACACGAGAAACAAGTCCATATTCTCCGCTCTGTGTATCGATAGCCTACCACACTATTTATGCTTACCATGGATGGGCCAACGTCACGTTCGTCATATACGCCATAGCCTCTGCACGATACGTGTCCGTGGTCAACTCCACTGGGGTCGATCCATCCAAGAATTCCAGCATCGTCTGGTTGGTATTCGCATCGTATTGGGGCCAATACAGATCCGTGTCCCCTCCCATATTAGGATCAAGATGCGCCACGAAGCGTAGGAGGTAAGGGAGAATGTCCCCACCAGCGTATATATTGGGTAGATCACTTCCGTGAGCCTGACGTTGACCAAATCATTCAGTACACGGTGAGAGGTGTTTGTGTTTGACTTACTGCACCAAGGTAGGGAGTAAGCTTTCCCCGTTTATACACTGTTCGAATAAGTATAGGTAGCAGGCAGGGGTAAGCCAATTACTCGACCGATCACGTACAATATGCCCAGGTATTTTGCTTCCCAGATAGACTCTGTACTAAGAAGCGTCGTGGGGCCTGAAATAGGAAGTCACCCTCGAATGCGGAAAGTCGCTTTGA
Source organism: Wakefieldia striispora (assembly GCA_038090475.1). Classification (NCBI taxonomy): domain Eukaryota; kingdom Fungi; phylum Basidiomycota; class Agaricomycetes; order Agaricales; family Hymenogastraceae; genus Wakefieldia; species Wakefieldia striispora. Next base: position 4,797 of record JBBPMU010000938.1, on the reverse strand, counting down.
CTGCGGCGTGAGTGCATTCTCGTTGCCCGTGTCGAACGGCGATCCGAGAGCGGGATCGGACGGATAATATGTCATCAATTGTGTGAGCTCGTCAGTCGACGCATTCGGTACCATGTAGGTACTGATGTATTCTTCAGACTGCGCATCTGTGCTAAATGGATAGGGTGAGTCTCTCGAACTTGGAAGCCGAACTTGCCGAACCGTAATTTACGTGATGTTTGTGGTTGCAAAGGAAAATATTGTTCCTTCGTCATCGCAGTCACCTACGAACCCATACAATCATGATTAATCAGGAAGCGGAGACAGGAGAGAATTTTCACATACTTGCGATGAACGGGATGTTGGCGACTGACCCTTGCTGAACCAAACGTCGTGGATCTGCAGTCAAGAATACCCCATCCACACTAGGCAACCACCGCTTGGCAATCGACTACACAGCCGGATCACCAATAATTCCTACATGTGTGCGAAAATCACTTCCAAACAACTCACCACAGAGTCCGGTGCCAATTGATTCACCACGTCCAGCAGCGTCTCGTACGGTGCTTCACGCAAACACTGCAGTGTGTTCCCTGCGCCGGAGCACCCGGTCGCCGTGACGAGGGTATTATAGTCTGGCTGTCCTTCAGTGATGTCTCCAATTGGAATGGTTGCCCCGCTATTAAGGATCGCAGCACGGAATAAACCGTCTACATTTCCTCCATTTGTTACCATCTGAAAGGCGGCCGACATAGCACCTGCGCTTTGCCCCCATCTGTACATCACTGTCAGCACCGAAGGACAGCGCCGGTTTAAAAGGGCGTCCTTACATGGTTACTTTTGTGGGATCTCCTCCGAATGCGCGGATGTATCTTTGTACCCATTGGAGAGCCAGGCGTTCTGATTCATGTTACCATATATCAATGGGCGAGAAAAAGGCAGTGAGAGAACACATACGGTCATGGAGACCCAAATTTGCGACGCCGGCATCCTTGACTTCTTGGCTCGCTAGGAATCCAAACGCTAAACGCGCAGGAATCGGTATACGCAAACGAAGTTATCAAAGTGAAGCCACTGGGCACGCACCGTTCAGACTTTGGATAATAATTCACCAAGGTCAGCCATTCACCGTCGCGGTATCCATGGTAAAAGGGCGCTCACCGATAATTCATGCTAACGTATATAACAGGAACATCGAGCGAATTTGCTTTTTCCATGATAGCGCTGCTATCGTAACTGTGGTCACATTACTGTATTAGACCAACTGTGTGCGGCAAGAGGTGACAAGACGTACACGCTAGTTCCTCCAAATACATATCCACCCCCATAAATCCACTGTCGGAAATGCTGTTTATTAGTGGCAGACACGACACGGGCAACGTACTCACCACTAGCACAGGTAAGTTAGAGGTAGGGGTTGCGGTGGTTGGGGTCACCACATTCAGTGTCAGACCTGCAGCACCCATACCAATTCAGCCTTGCACGGGGTGGGAGACAGGTCAGAGGATCTCGTACGCACAGTCCTCTGCAAAGTTCGTGATCTGCGTCAGATTGGAGCCTGGTGGCAGCTTTATGACTTGCTGAGGACATGCTGGACCGTACTGTGTCGCCGAGAAGCTTGTGGCGTAGTGCGGCAACTCTTTGGGCAGTCGGAACCTTAAATTTCCTGTCCTATTTCAAGAAGGGGGGGAGATCAGATGGTCTGACGAACATGACATACTATAGTTTAACGAACGGGGGCTTGGCGAATGGAATGCCTAGGAACTGGTTGGTAGGTCCAGAGGTCAAGCCTGTTACTGTTGCGTGGTCGAGTGTGACCTCGGGCGGTGTATTCACTGGCAAATCGTCCGCAGTCACCCGACCGAAGACGACGAAGAGAATCAATGACGAAACGACCGTCCGTAGCATGGTTGAAAAAAATCAGGAAATGGTTCTCTCGCTCGTGGAAAGGATGACGGAGGGATAATGGGCATGATGAAGAGGCTATTTATCGGGTTGGAATGAGTGAGGAAGGGGTGGAAAGACATGGGTGTCACGTATTCCAGTATCCCGCGCCATTGGCTCATAACAGTCAGATTCCCCGATACATTACAACTTGGTAGTAGGTACGGGGCTCACGCATCAATATGTTTCGTTACGGTGGGCCCCTGATGTCACTAATGAAACGCGGCGTTCAATTCAGTATATCGTAGTGTAAAGGCATTTGTTCGAACCTTACTTCCGCCACTAGGAGACAAAAGGTGACCTTGCTGTTTGGGCAGTTTGATCTAGAATCGAGAACGTGCCAGCAACTGAAATGAATGGGCACTCGAGAATTATGAACTGGCATAAAACCTACGTTTTCAATGATACTCACGGCATCATCCGAGTCGGCCCCAAACGGAACATGCACGCGGAAAGCAGCCTGCGGGCTCCAATAGGAACCACAGGACCCGCTGTGTAACTTGTGATGCTTCGCTAGTCATCATAGCTTACCACCGACTTGCCAAGTCGCTAGGTCCGTCCACATGAGTCCCGCTCTCTTCGAAAATGCTGAAACATCCTCGGACGAAGGACTCGAGTGACACACCCGCCAGGTTCGAACTCGACCCACAAAGCAAAGTCTGCTTTTGGCAAGTGACATCCTGCATTACACCTGTTGGCCCGCCGGCCCCTGTTTCAAGGATGTGACATACCGGTGTCCTTTAGATGGCAGGGCGGGGTCCCACGCGGCCTGCATTGACTATGGGTATGCCCCATCGGGGATAGTAATTGTCGAGGACTAAGGGTCGCACAGCCTCCGATTACACAGCAGGAAAAAAGGAAGGAGACTGGTATCCGAGTTGGTAGCTAGGACTTGGCTGTCCGTTATTTCTTGCTCAGTAGCGCCCTCTCCAAACAGACATAAACGCAAATTCCACCTCAGGATAGATCCCTTGTTACGACGGACTCGCCACGCCGCATGACTATCCAATACGCCGATCGGTTTTACATGACGCGTGCCAAATGTCAATAGCCAAGGCTTCTGGAAAGATTCAGCAGCAACACCCAATTTCTGTGAATCCCTGACACTGGAATGGTAATTTAGTGAAGAAGCAAACCAAGGTCCGGACCCTACAAAAAGCAGCCGAGCAGTACAGATGTCTGTAGCGACATGTTTACGCGCTCCCGCGGAGGCACTTTGAGTAGCCGTGACGAGGAAAGCGAACGGGATTGAGATATGACAACGGAGAATGCAATGACGGAAGATGGGGAGATAAGGGGACGCTGGAAACGAGGAATGTGATGCGAACTGATAATAAAGAGGGCGACAGCGACAGAAGCGACGAGGAACTTCTGGATAGACGAATTCGACTATTCTGAATTTACAGTATATTAATTAGGTTGAGGAAGACGACTCGGAAAAGATGCCAAAAGACCGGCGCCCTAAGGAGGGGCACATTCGGTGAGGAGGACGGCTTCAAGTATGCCCATGCATATCTGTGACGTCTGAGTCGTAGTCTTGAGGCTCCACATCATTTGGCGGCACTACCCACGGCATGCCTTGTTTGGCCTCGTTGAGGTTCTCGCATTGGCTTGCAACAAGGCCTGTCCTCCGCACTGGTCGGCTCGTTCCCGAGTGTTGCTAGGACCTAGCTCTTGCTTCTGCTCGAGCTCAGCCCACCCTAGCTTCTGAGTCCCCCATTACTCTAGTAGTTGCCCTCCAAGTCCCTAGACTCCCTACCATACTTCTCCAGCAGCTCTCTTCTCTCGTCACACGAAGGTGTTCGATATGCACGGAAATTCGTCCATCAAATAGGAAAACGATTGGACAATCTATAGCGTTCATGGTCACTCCAACACGCACCACAAACTTAAATATGGTGGGGGCAACATACTCACCTCAGGTAACCACTTTTGCCTGGCAAGTTGCCATAACATAATATAACAAAAGGTTAAACCACTTTGTCAACTATATTATGGTTTTGCCCAACTTTTGGGCTTAGATACTGGGCTAATTTCTTTGCCCAACAAAATTTTGCCCATATACCCCAATGTGCTTTTAATATTATACTGACTCTGGAAATTCCCAGCACTTGCCTAATCTACCATGTGGTGTCAGGGGTCTTTTACTATATTATTTATCCTTTTCAACTTGATAATTATTATTAAATATAAAGATTAATATTGTGTTAGCTAGGCAATCTGGACTATTTCCTGCAAGTTAGTCAATATTCTGGTGATTATATATGTGATTCTTAAGATATAACCAATGCAAAGTTATATGTAGTATGTTATTTTAATCTGATTCACATAGTTCCAACAACTGAAAATATACCAGAAATGGCCATAGGTTCAAATAGTTACAAATACTAGAAGTGTGAGACCTATTTGGGCATTCCCATGTTAATGATCTAAGTCATTGGGAATGCCCATAAGTGGTTAAAGACCATATCTGGGCATTCCCATACTAATGGTCAAGGTCACTGGGAATGCCCATAAGTGGTTAAAGACCATATCTGGGCATTTCCATACTAATGATCAAGGTCACTGGGAATGCCCTTGAGTGGTTGAAGAGCATATTTGGGCATTCCCATATTATTGATCAAGGTCATTGGGAATGCCCATTAATAGTGATAAAGCATGCTTGGACATTCCCATGCTAATGGTCAGGGTCACTGGGAATGCCCATAAGTGGTCATAGAAAGCATATCTAGCATACAAGCCATATATAGTGTTGCCTCAGCTCAGCTTCTGGCTTTTCTCAGCTTTCTCTCAGCTTTTTGAATGTAGCATGTTCATTTCTTCATAAAAATGTAAAGTGTCAGTAGATGAATCATAGCCTATGTTTATATCTAC
>JBBPMU010000937.1:0-12194 GCA_038090475.1 Wakefieldia striispora | reverse complement strand
ATGGAACAAACTCGTCTATAGGTGCTATCACACACAAGGTACAAGTATTTTTGGAGATAAATGGACACTCTGAATTTGTGGACACATACATAACTAACCTGGGAACACATCCTACAGTATGTTTATAGGTTATGACTAGCTTAACTGCCACAACCTAGAAATAGATTGGATTACTTACAATATCAAGTTCAGCCAATGCATGAATTATTGTCAATGGTGATGACTAAGAAAGAAAAAGAGGACCACATAAAAAGTATGGTCCCTGAGACTTACCACAAATTTTTAGATGTTTTCTCCAAAAAAGAATTGGAAAGGATGCCCACATGTTGAACTAAAGGAAGATTTCGTCCCAAGGTAGGGATGAGTGATACCTCTGTCACAAACAGAGATGGAAGAAGTCACTAACTTTTTATAGAAAGAATTGAAGAAAGGGTACATTTGGCCCTTGAAGTCCCCTCAAACAGCTCCCATATTCTTCATACCAAAGAAAGATGGTAAAAAACGATTAGTCATGGACTATCATTATCTCAACAAAGGAACTATAAAAAATGCATACCCACTACTGCTTATCCCCTCACTGATTGATAGATTACAAGGAGTGGACTTATTCACCACTATGGACTTACAGTAGGGATACAACAATGTCTGCATAAAAGAAGGAGATGAATGGAAGGCAGCATTTGTGACACCCATGGGTCTCTATGAACCCTTGGTAATGTACTTTGGAAAGATGAACTCACCATCTACTTTTCAGAATATGATGAACGACATCTTCAACAATATGTACATATGCAGCAGTGATCATCATTGATGATTGTATGATTTTCACTAGTGGAAAGACTCAACAAGAACACAAGGAAATCATGAGAGAGGTACTCAAGCAGCTCTAAGAAAATAATTTATTCATTAAGCCCAAAAAATGCCACTTCTCACAAAAGAAGGTAGATTTCCTTGGGATGGTCATGTCCCAAGAAGGGGTAGAAATGCAAGCATCAAAGGTCACTGGAGTCCTGGATTGGCCTATGCCCACCAGACTCAAACAAGTGCAAGGCTTTCTGGGCCTTTGTAACTACTACTGATGCTTTATACCTAACTTTGCCCATATAGCCAGACCACTAAATGACTTAATGAAAAAGGATACCCCCTTCAAATGGGGAAGCGAACAAGAAAAGACCTTCAAAAGCCTAAAAGAAGCATTCACAAAGGAATCACTTCTGGCTTACCCTGACCAGAAGAAGCCAATGTGCATAGAAACAGATGCATCCAACATAGCCACAGTGTTACGCAGGTGCGGAACAAAGACTTCACTCGAGATCCTTTCGTACTTGTAGTGTCAGTGACGACTAGGAGCAGAGTATATGGCTATCGCTCGTAAGAGAGAAGCCCGTTAGCGAAGAGAGAACAAAGCTGGAAGGGCTTAGCGCAGGAGGTAAGTCGAGCGACCTTCTTCAGGAGCAAAGACTTTGCAGGCAGAAGTGCGTAGAATTAGCTGAAGAGCTTAGCTATTCTACTACAGCGGTGGGTATTTATACTATGAGGTACAAATAGAGGAAAATAAACGAGAAAGGAAATCAACAAGACGCATTGTGTCACGTGTATCATAAAAGGAAATCAATGAAGGACACGTAAAAGGAAACATACGCATAAAAGGAAATGCAGAGTCCCGTGTCCAAGAAAGGGAAGCAGAGTCCCGTGTCCAAGAAAGGAAAGTGGAGAGCCGCTAAGTAAAAGAGGAAATGGAATAAAAGGGACTTCCCGGTAGAAACGAGTCAGAAGTCCAGGGGCATCCGTAAACATGGGAAACGGCGGTGTTCCCATGCGAAGTCTGAAGATAACTTTAGAAGTCATAAAACAGAGGGTCGTATTGACCGCTGTCGATGATCTCCCAAGTGAGGTCTCTATACGCTGTGGAGGAAAGGTCAAACCAATGGTGATCATAAAAATGAGTAGGAAAGAAAAATGTATCCATGTCCATCTCGAGTTCACCAGAGAGTTGTCTCCAAATGATTTCAACGTCTCATTCCCAAGTATCTTCGAAATCCGTAACACACAGGAGCTATCTTATTGATTAGAGATGATGACAGTATATGGAAACCATGTGCTTTCATCTCACACTCCTTTGATGCAACAGAAAGAAACTACCCAATCTATGACAAAGAACTCCTAGCAGTAATCAGAGCCTTACAAGACTGGCAACACTATTTGGTCAGCAGAGAAACTTTCAAAATATGGACAGATCACAAGAACCTGGAATACTGGAAAAAGCTGCAAACATTATCACCACACCAAAATCTGGCATGCAAAATGGAGAAGCAGATGTGCTTTCATGAAGGCCAGATAATGGTGATGCAGTAGAAAAACATAATGAAAACATAGTGGTAATACCAGAAAAGAACATGAAAGTGGTAAATGCACATAACACCACACTGATCTCACCATTTTTTGAAAAAATACAATAAGCTACTGAAAAATTAACAGAATCAAAGATTCCACAGGGATTCATCTTCTGTGAAGAAGAAAAAGTATACAAGAATGACAAATTCAAAATCTTCATTCCCACATCATTAAGAACAGAGCTACTAACACTATTTCATGACTCCCTAGTAGCAGACACACTGGAAGGGCTCACACAAGCCATCTCATTTCTAGATTCCACACCTGGAATGGCATGACTAAAGACATTGCTGAATACATAGATCACTGTCAGGCATACACCCTCACAAAGGGAAAGCAAACAGCACCCACAGGAAAACTGTTACTCCTTGAGGCAGCTTTGCATCCAGGGCCTGGGAAGACCTTTCAATTGACTTTGTTACTGGACTCCCAGTACTGAAGGGGTATGATTCCATCTGCGTCATAGTTGACTGCTTCTCAAAAGAAGTGGTATTCACTCCTTGTTCAAAGAAAATTTCCTCTTTAGATCTAGCCAAACTTTTTAGAGACAAAGTATGGTGCCTTCATGGCCTCCCCTCTTCAATCATGTCTGACCAAGGACCTCAGTTCATCTCTGAGTTCACCAAACATCTATGCAAACTCCTTGATATAAAACAGAAAATATCCACTGCATACCACACACAAACAGATGGTCAAACCAAATGGATAAACAGAGAACTAGAAAAATACCTTCACATGTACATCACGAAGAAGCAAGAAGATTGGTGCTAATGGCTTAAACTCACCCAATTTCAACATAATAACTCTCTGAGTTTGGCAACTGGCACCACCCTGTTTGCCATCACCAAACATTATGTGCTACAGTTGGGTTTTGAAGGAGATACATCAACAGCTGGACTATTTGGAGACAAATGTGCTCAAACACATGAGCAGATCAAACAAGCACTCAAAGAAACAAGACAATGAATGATGAAAAAAGTGGACAAAAAATGTTCAGCTGCACCCAATTACCAAATTGGACAACAGGTCTGGTTATCCACAGAGCACTTAAAACTCCTGTACACAGCCAAGAAGCTCACACAGATATGGATTGGACCCTATGAAATCACCAAAGTGCTACCAAACGCAGTCAAGCTACGTCTACCAAAGACGTTCAATATTCTAGAGTAAAACCATACAAGGAGACCCTATCAGGACAACCGACCTGAAAACTGGATGCAATTGTAGTCAATGATGAAGAATATGAAGAACATAAAGTTGACTACATTGTCACTTCATGACTGAAAAATTGGAAATTGAAATACCTTGTCCATTGGAAAGGATGGGAAGAATCAGACCATATCTGGGAACCCACAGACCATCTCAAAAATACACCTGAGGTGGTAAAACACTTTCACCAAGCCCACCCATCCACCCCAAGGAAACTATGTGGCCTCTCTCTCCCTGAACTTCACAACCTTTTCAGCAATTATTCAATTGATTTCTATTCCTGTTCCTCCCTTACACACCTTGACTATGAAGCATAGAAAAGTTCTCTCCTTGTCAGGACGACTTGGACCTTAGAAGGGGTGATGTTACAATTCCATACTTCCTCCTTATTCTTCATCTTTACTCATAGACAATGACTCAAGATATGCGATCATCATATTGTATGATTTCCCTTTTTGTATTTTTCTCCTCAGACCACTTTGGACTTACTCAGATAGGATATGCACTGCATGGTCCATGCATGATAGCTAGACACTATTTAAGTAGGGACATTGCAACTGGTATTCCCCAGTCTTATCTACTTGATCATACTTCCAAGGGTGTGATTTAAGGATAGCTCCTTGCTCACTTGGACACTCCCCTTCTGACAACATTTCTTTCTCACCCTGTCTTAACCTTCTAGTTGCTTGCTTCATTGCAGGGGCTCCTCTCAAGCCCTTCTCATTAAGTTTTCTCTCTTCCCCATTTTGTTTGAGTGATGCTTTGCATCAAAAGAACACCAGAGGAGAAATCACTGGATTCATCACTGTAGAGATGAAGATCAGAGAACATGATGAATGCTTAGACCTGGTGATAACCTTGCTGGGAACAAATTCAATTTATCTGGGTCATGACTGGTTGTGAAAACACAACCCCTGGATAGATTGGAAACAAGGAAATGTAGCATTTGTATGTGAAGACCCTGACTAATCAAGATGGAAGACAATGACAAATACCCTAATGAGTGTATGAGAGCATGGAGAGAAGGAGATTCTAAGAGTCCTCACACTCAATATTGACCTATACAGAGTGGAGATGAAACTAGAGTTTCAGAAGAAAGGCAGTGTCACACAAGAAATAAACATAAAACACAAACAAGCAATGTATGCCAAGACCTTCAAGGAAGCAATTCCTGAAAAATACAAGAGCTTTAGAGATGTTTTTGAACCAAAATTGAGGACAAACTACCACCAAGGTGCTTCTGAGACCATGCCATAAGAGCTAATCCCAGGAGAACACAAAATAGACAGGAAGAATTAGACAATTTCCTGGACAAAAATCTAAAGGCAGGAAAAATTCAACCATTGAAATCACCTATTGCATCCCCCTTCTTCTTTATAAAGAGGAAAGACAGAAGACTGAGACCTATACAGGATTACTGAAATGTAAATGGGATTACAGTCAAAAATAGATACCCACTACCCTTGATTGGAGAGCTGGTTGACAAGCTGAAGGAAGCCAAGTACTTCACCAAGCTTGTGTTGAAGGGACAATCCCAGAGGGGAGTTGACCTTCTGAGGTTCACTAGGAATGTTCTAGCATTACTCACCAGATGGGGGTTTGCTGTGAGGCAAGGTTGTGGTTTAAGTTCAAGAAGGATTAAAACTCCTATTAGATCTCAGCTGCACTAGTGAGTCTAATATACAGGAAGTCATGTGACTGCATAGTTATGTAATACTACACTACAGTACACTACAACTTCAACACTCCCCCTTGTCTTGTGTATGGAGACACAGTAGGCATTCAAAGAGGAAACACCACACAAACCTGCAAAGGAGGCATAAATGCACACATGCTAAGCAGTGGTGGGAAAGATGAGTCCAAGCTGTGAGTGGAACTTCTCAAACTTGACATGTCTGAGATTCTTGGTGAACATATCTGCTGGGTTGTCATCCCCTAGGATAAAGAGTAGCTCTACCTGCTTGTAAGGTGTAACAGCATCTCAAACGAAGTGGTATTGGATGTGTATGTGCTTGGATCGTTTCTATGTGACTGGGTTCTGTGCTATAAAGAGCGAACCTTGGTTGTTGCCACAGATTGGGATTGGTTTTAGATGGTATCCGAGTTTGTCCATCATGTTGTGAATCCAGACAACTTGGTGTGAGCAATCACTTAAGGCCATGTACTCAGCCTCCATGGAGGAGAGTGCTGTTGTCTTCTGAAGGTGTGAATTCCAGAGGAAAACACTGTCAGCCAGTTTCATATAGAAGCCTGTCTGGGAGTGACTGGTTATTTTATCCTGACCCCAGTCAGAGTCAGTGCAGGCGATTAAGCCTTTTCCACAGGCTCCATTGTAGACAAGTGAGTAATCTCAAGTACCAAGTAGGTACCAGCATATGTATAGCACCTTGTCTAGGTGCTCTTGTGAGGGATTCACAGACTGTTGAGCCATTTGTGTTAGATGCAGTGATTGCGCATTAACCCCTCTTTATTTGCATTGTCATTCATACTTAAGGTTTCAGCCACTACAGTATTTGTTAGTGTATTTACCTACTGTATTTAGCCTTGGAGTTCGATGTAATGGCTTCCTTAGTCTCTTACATCAAACTCCAGGTATGTGGTCACTTTAGACTCCCAATTTATAGTCTCTTACATCGAACTCCAGTTGCTCAGTGCAGCTGTTTTATCACAGCTTGGTCTGTGCACAAACTTGTACAGTATATATGGTTTTAGGTTTACTCCCCATTCATCGGGTACTTGGGACACTTTATCCTTTCTTACCCTCTCACCAATTCTATTCCTTTCTCTTTTTCTACTTGTTCGATTACCAAAGACAATTCCCCTATCGACAAAGGGAAGTTCTTGCTTCAAGGAAGGACTTAGAGAATCACGAACTACGATAACCCAACTCTAGGGTTAGAATTCAACCTTTGATTCATCAATCTCGTTTCAGTATTCCTCTAACCTATGATCACTCTGACTGCACACTTTGTGCACCTCCATTGGGTCCCCCTGTTCTTTTGATTTTTGGATACTGTGAGAGCTGTATCAACTTGGAGGTCATAACTCCAGAACTCTGAAGCTAGATGGAATGGGACTTAGCTTCACTATATGTGGTATGCCCTTGTCACAGTCTGTCCCTGGATTTCAGAGGAGTGGAGATCAGAGGTGAAGGCATTCACTGACACTGGGTCAAGTCTGGAGTGAAGAAGAGATAAGACCATCAAGGCCTTTCAGACAAACAGGAAGTTGGAGATGAGCTGGAGGAAAACTTATAGAATGTTAATAATATTCAGACTAAAGATTTATAGAGAGTATCTATGAGTTTATATAGTCAGATTGGTAATCAGAGTGGAGCAGATAAGTAACACAGAGAAGGATCAGGAAGAGTGGAGAATAACAGAGAAGCTGGAGAATGACTAAATGCTAAGTGAGATGGAGAATGATTAAGGTAAGAGATTGGGAAACTAATAGCTGGAGTGGAGTTGGATATACAAATGGTCTGGAGCTATGCTCTAAGCAAGACATAGGAACAATATATATACTAGTGTGAAAAAGGAAACAGAGGTAATGAGATATACATGTCAGAAGTCTGGAGATGTGGAGTTGCATCCTGAGTGAGATCACTCCAGAGTTTGTGAGTGAACGAGTCAGAGTCATGTCTGGAGGGTTAGAGATGGTTGGAATATGACAGATACCACTGATTCACTTATTAACACTCCATTGTGTGACGAGTTATGTATGGATAGTACATTTTTCTGGTCACTTAAATATGGATGCTGACACCTATGAGCTTGACTCCATTGCCTTTGGGCATTCCCACTGGCTACTCTTAAAGAGAGTACAGAACCCTCTCTAATCTCTCATACTGAGGGGTTTGACTCTACTGTGGATGTGGCAGAGTCCAACATACATGGCCAAGAGCAGAGTTATGGTCAAACAGTGAGAGAGATAACTCACTGGTCAATGATCAAGGAATGCTGAAGAGTGAGAACTGGTGGAGTGATAACCAAGATATGAATATTGGTTGGAGGAATACTACATCTGAGTGCCCTATATACATATGTGAGGTTCTTATCTACCAATAGGGCTCCTCAAAGTTGAGCAAGGTTCACACCACACTTCACACTGTACTATACAGCACCAAACACAACTCTCATGTAAATGGGCTTAAATATTACATAATATGACCTTACCATTACCTGGCTTCAATCAATGAGGCATCCACATTGTCCACTTCCACTGCACCCCATCACCATCAAGCTCTCAGACAACCACAGTTCTCTCTGATAGTCTGATTCCCATCCCAGAAGTCACCTAGACCAATAACTTAGTGTGGAAGCTACTCAAAGAGATCGAGCAAAATGAGAACCAGATCATACTCTTGGGCAAGCAGAAAAAGTGCAAGGTGTGTCATATGACATTTGATTTCATTTGGATTAACTTTTACATGCCTCAAACAACAGAGAACAAGTGGTAACAGTAAGGTTACCATGTATCAGAGGATAGCTGCAGTGGTCATTCCAGAGCATCATGCCATCAGTGCTATTGCTGCTGGTGAATGGATCAGGTGCAAATACAAAGGGTATGTTCATACCTTCTAGTTGATATGAATTCTTGAATATTTTACAGCCTACTTAACAAGTACTGTGAACAAGCCAAACATCTCTGGACAATGGGCAAAGGAGTCAAATATAGTGAAGAAGGCCCTGACAAGTTCTTTGACTGTTATATCCCAGCAAGCAACCCTGATGGCAGCACTACTATTGAAGCTCAATCAATTTGGGGCATGTAGGTACTGGTGGATTACTTACAAGACTTTAATTAAGTTCTATAGACCAAATTGTTCAGGCCTGAAATTCCATTCTTTCCAGTACTTCACCAGATCCTTTCTTCTAGTCTAAACATTTTATGCTGATTGTCATTACTACTAGAGTCAGACCACATGGCAAGAAGACTGTGCATGTACAGCCTCCAAGTCCAAGTCTGAGTGATGATGAGGCTGATGCTCAGTCTACATGATATTTTACAGGCTAAAGCAGCTTGTGATCAGCTTCAGCAAGAGTCTTCACCTGCATAGCAGTGTGAAGATGGTGAACTGCTGGTAGAACCTGAAAGTATTAATGATAGTAATGAAAATGTTCCACCTCCATCCTCCAGCTGTCTTGCAGTACCTTCTACTTCAATATGTGCTCCTAAACCTTCTTCCTTCTTGACATCCTTTCCAGAGGGTGTTGAGAAGGCAAAAGAAAGGATTTCACAGATTTCAAAGAAGAGAAGCTTTGAAGATGCCCTTATAGATTTACAATGATATGTCATATAATTTTTTTAGGACTTAATTTGATCAACTACTTCTATAGAGCCAATTTGGATGCTATTCATACCTGTGCAGAGCAGGAAAGAGTCATTCAGGAGTGCCAGATGCACTTTCAAAAGAGTTTGAAGCAGGGATATGGAGTACAGAGGAATATAAGGAGAAAGTTCATGAGTTGTCAGTACAGGGGTCAATCAAGCATAACTGGTCAGAGGTCTTCTTTGCCAAAGATGTTGAATAGTTCAAGTCATCATTGTAGTACTTGAATTACATTTGTTTGAAAGCCAGTAATTCCTCTACTAATTGACATCCTTTGGCTTCACCTGGTGTCCTCACATCCTCTAATGGCAAACCCTGCAATCTCTGATCCTCCTCTTCATTAGCTTGTGTATGATCTAAAGCAAAATGAGCTCCTTTGATAGCACTCTCTACATTAATGACTAGGTTGTGTAAAATGATGACAATGGTGATCCACTGACATGCTGCTTGATGTTGTCATTTTGAGTTGATATTGACTCAAAGTCCCTGTAAATATTGCCAATGTCCTTTTAATACTCCCATACAGTGTTCTGAGTGAACTTGAAGATTGGCTACAACACAATTAAAGATAGTGTTTTCTAGAAGAAGAGATGTAGGACATTTGTGAACTGAAATGGTATGAAGAGTCACTGGGTATGCAGAGTCAACTCAAGCAAATTCATCATCTTGAATCTTGAAAAAACCAATCTGTATATTTGTTTGCAGCTGTATACTCAAATGCAGAAGCATTATGTGGGCTGAGCCTGTTAGGCAATGTGCATAATCCACAATCCTCAAATTAGAGGGCAGGTTGTCAACCTAGTAGGTTATTAGCATTTCAAATTTAATAGATAATGTACTTACCTGTAAATTAAGGCCATAATTGGATTTGCAGGTAAAATATGCACCTCTATTAAGGCCAGGCTTGGTGTATAAGACCACAATAGTGCCATCATATGTGACCCAGCCCCATCACCAAGTTCCACTAAATCCAAGTTAAGTATCCACCCAAACTTTCTCTGCCTCTTTCTCCTGTACTATAGGCAAGCAAACAAATGTATCATGGAGTGATTCAATTGCTTCAAAGCATTGCTTTGTATACAATTCAACTGAACCCTCTGATACACTGGTAATACAGGCAATGTCTTCTATTGAAGCTCCATTCCCATAGCATCCCATATGGTAGAGGGTAACTGCAAGTTGTTTTTGAACAGGTGTTTGTCCATTATTGGACTCATTGTAGAAGACAGGATGCTCTTGAATAAAATCAAGTAAAACCTCAAAAACAGTGGGATAGTGTTACTGCAGCTTCAGCTCATAACTGACTCTAGTCATAGTCAAGCCATGTGACTTGCCAAGCCTAGCCAAGTCTTGCTAAGCCATGACTTATGGCTCTGAGTTAGCTAGCTGATGCCTATGATGACTGCCTGCCCAGCACAGCACTCAGTGCTCAGCAACTGCACTCTTGTCATTGTGTCTCCCATGCATCCTTGCCCATCACCTTCACCCCCAACCTGGCATGCAGGAGCAACTGTAAAACACACAATTTTGTACATTCTGCAGTTGCTCATGCATACATTTTGGCCCTGGTCTCATCCCACTTGCTTTCATACTCATTGCTCCCCACTTGGCAACAGCATAATGCATTGTGTTGTCACCCCTGTCCCACACCCTTGCCTGTCACCATTGCTATTTCACCCTTGCCTCATCTTGCTGTCACCATCACTGATCTCTACTCAGCAATGGCATATTGTGCCACTATCCTGTCTCACCTTTGCCCCTCACCCTCACTCACCAACTGGCACCCTGCTCAGCAACAATATGATGTGTATGCACATGATTGCATGCATTGTGCCACCATTGTGCCCTTGTCTGCACCTTCACCCTCACCCTCCCTCCCTACAGCAATGATGCAATGCACAGGCACAATTGCATGTATTGTGACATTGTAAGGCCATGTCATGTCTGCCCTCATCCTCCATTTCGAGTATAACAGCTTGCAACCTCAAACTGACTAGCCACTTGGAATCATTTCAAGCAGCCAAGAGATCCAGGTCATACCAAATGTGTCCCTGACCTCCTGACCACTGTAAGAAGCTCATCTGCCACCTTTAGCATCATATCAACTTGTGGATAGTTGCCTAAAAGGCCCCACCATTACATACATTTTAACCCTTCATTACCTTCACACCCAGTTTTCATCTGACCTTCACTTCCATTACGAATCCTGTTATACCAAATGATCCACTATCCCACTTGACATATTGAGTCCCCCTTAAGTTAAGAGGTGTATTTCCCTGAAGACTTGATGAGCTCATGACTTTTCATTTTTCCCACAGCACACCACTCACACCATGCTCCACAGCATTTCTCTATCCCACTTTCTGAACATAGGTGTGGTCTTTCTCCTCATTCACCCACTTTCCTCTGGAGTCCTTCCTACTCTCTAGTAACCTTCATGAGTGACTGGTGTCAGTAGTGATCACAGGAAAAAGATTGTTGGATTCTACAATCTTCACCCTTCCCCCACTTCATCATTATCCTTTCCTACCATTTCATCTGCTCTAGTCTCACTTGAAATGGACAAGAGTGAGCAAACTCCTACTCTGGTCCTGCATGTTCCCTGAAACAAGTTTGGATGAACAAAGGTTAAATCTAACCCTAGAGGCTAGATGTTGCATATGTCTTCAAAGTCCTCAAGGTGAGAACTTCCTTTTATCAATAGGGGAATCAAACTGTCAAGTGTAAGAGTGAAAGGAAAAGTGAATTGAGAGTGAGGGGAATCCAAGTAATCCTACTTAGAGTAGGGAATCCAACCTAAATCTAATACCTTTAGAAGTACTAGACAAATGGATAAGACTGGGGTTTCTGGTCAAATCCTCTACTACTTAAATAATGGAATGATATCATGCACAGACCAAGCTGTGTGTATCCAAGTATAGTAATCTAAATATTGTGCCACCCGGAGACAGCATATCTTTAGTCAAGTCCAGTGAGTCAATGAGAAAAGGAATACTACACTGTGTGTCATGCCTTCCGATACAATCATGATTGGGGATCTCCTGAGAAAAAAGAGAAGAAAGAGGAAAGGAAGAGAAGTCCAGAGTTACAGTGGAGTGCAAAACTATTGCAATGTTTAATCCTAAGCCAGGGCATGAAGTGCACTGCAATCAATTGTGGGAATTTCACTTTGCTTTGGTGAGAACAAATAAAGTACAAACCCTCAGCTACAACTTTGTCCCCAGGGTCATGTGATTTGGTTCACACACTATCAAAATAC
>JBBPMU010000936.1:0-12198 GCA_038090475.1 Wakefieldia striispora | reverse complement strand
TTTACTGTTGGTATACAGAGCGAGGTCGGGGACGATGTCGATGCAGGCGATGGGCAGGACGAGAGGCCAAGAAACAGTAAAACGGACAAGAGGAAGGGAGACACCGAGGCGTCAAGGGAGGTCGAGCTGGCTTAGCCAAAAAAGAGTGGATGTGTTGGTCCTGTACACTCTGGTGCATATGTCAGGGTGGCTGTGTAGTGAACCAACTCTATTTGCGTGTGAGTCGTGACTCAAGTGACCTCGTCGAGCAAAATGGAATCGATACCTATTTACTACCCACAACGAAGCTTCGGTTGTAAAGCAAAAGACGAACATAAGAAATGTCAAGCCTGAATCCATATAGCAATAACCGACGGCAAACCACGAGCGTAGGAAGGCAACAGACGAGAGAAACTCCAGATGGATGATGCTTACCACCCACATCGGCCACCTGACTCCACCGTAACCAAGGCATCCTTCCGATGCTACCACAGCGGTATGCTGGAACTGAGAACGAGAATCTAGCCCTGTTGCCGAAAGGGAATGTCTGAGGGAGATCGTTCTGTGGGAGACCGTTTCGTTGTGTTAACGAAACGGGGAAGGCGAATGCGAGTGCGAAAGGGGAAGGTGACTGAGCCTAGAAGTAGTTTAGTAGTGAATAAAAGGGTGATGAAGACAACAACGCCGGCGTGCGTCGAGAATCGTGACTTGTCGGAAAACGTGCGTGCGCTTTGGACTGAACTGCACTGAATTCAATGATGAGAGGGGCTGTACAAAATGGTTTATATACGAAGGAAAAGGGGCTATGAAATGTATAGTAGACGAGCTTATCGATCAAGCTTAGAAACGAGTAAATGGGATGAGTAAGGATGAACGGTGAAAAGAAGAATACGCGAAGCGGTGCTGTGTCGCTCGGGCCGATTCGGTGGCCGGACGCGTAGCGGTCCTTACAGTTCGCAGGGAGTGGCTAACGGAATGTTAGCTGATTCATTCATTGAAAGAAAAAGGAAGCACGGGAAGTGTCTTGTTGTGAGGACCTTGAGTATTATCTGCATGAGAATCATCCAGCGGTAGTTCATAGGGGATTGGGGTCGGGCTGAGCCTGTCACGAACGTCGTCGAGCGCTGGTTGCACAGGGGATTGTTTCGCGATGGTAACGGCGAACTCGCTGGGTCAGTGGTTGAAATATGGTTTCCGAACGCTGACTGGCTAGGTCGTCCGTTTGACAGACACTACCAATCTTATTAAGCCATCTCCGGGGGGTTGAATGGCCGCCTGATGAGTCGACGATGTCGGAACGCGTCTCCAGACGCATCTCCCGAGGAGAGGCCGCCGGCGACACAGTAGACGATGATACTTCATCCACCCGATGATGAATGTCGATGAACAGAGTGCACGAGGGGTGGGCTGCGGCAACGTCAACACGAAGACCACCGAAAACAAGCATGACGCGTGATTTGCGTCTCTCCTCCGGGACTGGCGGACGAATTGTGGGATGGGCAGGCGAGCGATGAAGAGGAAACCCGAAGATGGCGAGAAGGATCGAAGGGATTAGGTCGGTGGGATCACCGGGAGTAAATGGGAGTGTGAGTGTAGTGAGAACGTCGGAGTGATGAGACCGTAGTTATAGTAGTGAGTGGCTGTATTGCAGTTGACCAAGGCTATTTCAATGGATCGTTCCTGTCGGACGAGAGGAGGGGAGACATCTAGGAAATGCCAAGGGAGGTTGAGTCAGTTTAGCCACCAAAAAAGGAAAGGAAGTGGATGGTTGGTCCCGTGCGCACTCCACGGTGCTTGAATCTGATTGGATCATTCGTGCGTGAGAATAGACATGTTTCTTTATCGGTCGCGCGACATACGAAGGGACGTGGAGGTCAGTTTGGTCGTCGGTCCAGGGCGTAACGCCTTCAGGTTGAGAATGACTCAATTGTACCGCGAAGGCCGATATGAGTGGCTGTGCAGCGAATTAACGCGCGTTGGCATGTGATTCGAGGGACTTCGTTCTCGACGACGATGGCGACCTTTGAATACGTCGACATTCCAAAAGACATTGTTCGACTTAAACCAACATCGCTCGAACCAGCCATAAAAACTGTCACCTCTCTGCCCGACACTCCCCATTGGCGATGGCGCGTCCCCGCAGAGCCAGTCTTGCCCGCCAAATCCGCCCTTGCGCTCGTACCACAAATGCTCCTCTCCGCGTCGATCCCTGCTGTCACCTCCGCCGCGCCCACAGCCGGAATCATCACCTCTGCTATCGCCACTCCGAATCCACGCGCGGAGTTGTTCTCCCTCCTTAGCACGCGAGACCCTCTCTCCGTCCCAATCATGACCGCTAATTTCCGTCGCTTCGTGTCTAAAGTTGGCCCTGTGTTCTGGCTCCAGGATCGTATAGAGGAAATCATCCTATGGAAGAAAGGCTGGATGCGCACAACCGTTTTCCTCGCCCTCTACGGCTTTTTGTGTGCGTCTCTCTTTCTCTCATCTCGCTCGTATTCACTTAGAATAGGTTACTTCCCGAGAATGGCCCTTTTGGTTCCTCATATTATCTTACTTGGCGTCATGCTCCATCTTTATCCTGATCCCGGTGCCCAGCCGGTCCCGATCAACGTAGGCGAAGGGACAGCCGATTGGCAAGCCAATATACAGGCAATCCAGAATCTCATGGGTGCAGTGTGAGTGCCACTGTCTCTTTACGCACACTCACCTCATCTGCTCTAGCTCCGACGCTCACGACGCCGTTGTTCCTCTTCTACCCTTTCTGGTCGCCCCTCAGACACTGCATTCGTCGCCCTTGCCCAAATCCCAGTCCAAGTCTTCTTCAATATCCACTTCATTGCAAGAGTCCGTCCAAAAATTGCCGCAA
Organism: Wakefieldia striispora; assembly: GCA_038090475.1. Lineage (NCBI taxonomy): Eukaryota > Fungi > Basidiomycota > Agaricomycetes > Agaricales > Hymenogastraceae > Wakefieldia > Wakefieldia striispora. The sequence continues at coordinate 9,353 of JBBPMU010000936.1, read as the reverse complement.
CGTGCCTCTGATGCACCGAGCTCTCAATCTGCTATTCAACCCCACCATCCCTTGCTCATTGCAACCCTCCTCTCCTTCTTCACCCTCCTCCCGATCCTCATGACTGATCTCCTCCCACTCCGCTTCCTCTTCTTCCTCGCTGGTACAGGCAGCGTAATCGCTCTTCATCCTTATATCAGAGGCCCGCTATCTAGCGCTGTATTAACAGCGCTTTCTGGCACTGGTCCTGGCCTTTCGCTGATACTCTCCGTAAATCTCCCCCATTTACCCAACCTCCTCTCACTTCTGCCCTTTGTTGCTCATCGTACTCGTAGTCCCTCACCAAGGCACACGCGTACATTCACCCTTATGTTCACTCCACGAGATGTCTACCTTTTCTTCCGTCATCTCGTCGATGACGACAGACTCAAAGACGACGTCTGGCGTGCTCCAGTCACCCAAGTTGAGCTTTGGGAAAATGAAAGGTGGATCCATGATACGGCAGAAGGAAAGCGGCGCAAATCTACCCTCACGGTTGTTCTCGAGGGAGAGAACGGTGAGGGCCTAGGTGGAGAGGATGACGCGGCGTCCACGACATCAACGGGGACGGTGACAGGGCCGGGAGATGGGGGGAAAGGTACCACGACGGGAGGGACGTGGTCCAAGGCGAATCTGAGACCGACTGAACGGGTGGGATGGACGAGGGGAAGAGACGGATGGAGTGGTGTCGGCGGGGAGGTCAGGTGCGTTGTCCCGTTTCCCTTTCGTTCTCTGCCCTTTGCTTGTCGATGAGGTGCTCAACGTCGTTTTTGCACAGCAGCAATCTCACGTTCTCTCTCTCCCCTGGTTGGGCCTTTGTCGAGACGGAAAGTTGGCGACCTGACTTAAGTGGGTCGTGGGCGGTGGAGGGTAACGTACCATGTACGAGCGTGTGCGTGGGTGCGGACCAAGGTATGTAGGTTGACCGATCGTTCCGGACATGTCTCATTATTCAATACGCTTTCTGACTTGTAGATGGTTGGACGTACACCACTGATACGTGGACGCATCCCAGACCAGACGCTCGACCAGCTGATGGATGGGTTACGCGGCGGCGTCGATGGGTGAGGCGGGTGTACTTCAAGGATGGAGAGCGATGACCGTACATGCGTCGGCGGCATCGCGTTGGGAGTTCTGTATTTTTTTCTTTTCTTTTTTGATGTGCATCATGGTGCGTTTGGGGGATACTCGAGAGGTATAAATGCATACTTTTTTGGCCTTGACGCTTCAACCTTGCTTGGATTTGATTCCTAAATTCAAATAGTTGAGACTATTTGCGATGCTAGGCATACAAGACGAGCATCGAACCAGGTGTGTGTGGTGGCCATGCCGACCTCAGGTATGTTTACGGGCATATCCAAAAGACGTCGTGATTACTTGACCTACACTACCCAACATTGATTCTCTTGGCCAGAGTGCCGGCATTATCTGAGATGTTGGATCAAGAAGTATACCACACACCGACATCCGTTACATTTGATTCCAGCATCGAATTTCAGACTGACCCCAAAAATACGACATATTTGGAATCTGGAGGTCAATGATCGAGCAGACAGTTGCAAATGGATGCACACTGCCGCCAAGGTATGCGCATGAGACAGATATGGATAGATGGACTCGGACTCGGAACAAATGGAGATGGGGCAGTAGTAGGGATATTACGGTACAGATCCAGATTGGCACACAGAACGACGTTCAGTCGCGAATAGTACCTGGCACAACGTTAGGTCAACAAGGGGGGTGAAATGAAATTTTCGAAATTCTGAAGCGCCCCCCTTTTCAGCTCTGACAAATTCAGTGTCTCGATGAAATACATCGCGGTGAGATTCGTATATAGTTGCGACCTGTATCTAAGGGGAAAATAGATAGTCGTCGTCCCCGGGGCCCGGCCCTCACAAGGGCTCACTCTGTCCGATCTAAGTCTTTCTGCGTTTGTTCTCGCACTTGTCTTGCGACAAGCTCGGATGCCTCTCGCCAGAATTGACGAGGATCTCAGGCCGTCTCGCACCTGATGTCTCTCGGCTGCCACTCGTGTACGTGGGGGAGCTGGTCATAGAGTCATGGGTGTGAGGCGATCCAACAGAGACACAAGCCATCTTGTCGAATGAGATCGCACAGGGTGTGCATTGGGGAACATGACGCATTTGCGATCAGGGCCAGGGCCTCACGCGCACATCAGGGGGGGTGGCAAATAGCTATGCAAAACGCTGAGATAGTAACGTTCAACGTTCGCATTCTCACCCTTCGTGTCCCTGCGTCATACAAGTCGCACCCGAGGACGAACAAGCAGCGGCAGATGATCGGGTCCTGCAGGATCTTATCACCCGCTCACATGCAGTGACGTACTTATATGGACTGGAACGTCATCCACGCATCACAGCTGTCTTCCCGGCTCGCCAGTCGTCTATCTTTCGTACCTTGACACAGAAGCGTTGGACAGGGAAACCACAGAGCTACATGCTCGTGTTTCTCTCGTGGATGCCTTGGCGGTATACCATCACATTAGTGGTTTGCAACCAGCACGGTTCATTGGGCTTCGGCTCCCCCTGCCGTGCATTGTATTCTGCGTGACGGGGATCTGGAAAGAGCAAGGAGACGTGTATCGCGCTGATACGGCTGCGCTTGGGGAGATAGAGCTCACCACAACGGATGTGCCGCCAGTACAGGCGCTGCAGAGACTTGTCTTTGTGAACCGTTGGATATATCGGTATTAGTACATGGAGGAAGATCACTCGGACTCGGACACAGACTCGAACACAGACATGGGATCTCGTCGACGCACCGATGAATGTCAGTGGTGGGCCGACCCATGGATCGACTCTGCTGATCGAAGAAGTACCGAGCACGCCACAAGTCGGCCACGGACACATATACGCACGCACGTGCTGATGCTGACCATGAAATCGTCGTTCGCGGACTGGGGGATGGCGTGCCGAAAGAGATCCGAGTGGAGATGTTTTTATGTGATGTAGTGCGTCCGAATCGGTCGCATCCAGTGAGCTTCACTTCGTGAAAAAACCACAATCCGCACGGAGCGCGTCTCCAGTCCGAGCTACGGTCCCACGCGCACCGCCACAACGCCAAATCCGACGGGCCGGATTCAGTTGTGTACAGCCACGGTGTCTGCCCTACATAGTTGTTTTCTTCCCTACCTTTCTTCCTCGGTCGGAGGAGTAGCCAGTGTATTGTTTCGTTGAAAAACTACACCATTCGTTTCTCCTGATTTGCTCTCTCTACACCAACTCCTGGTGCCCATAGATCTTGGAGTGGGTGATCGAGGAAATAACAAACAACCAGAGTGATTTCGCGTTTTCATCTACTCCCATGAATGAAGATCCGGAATCACTCGGCACTGGGGGGTGCTGAAGTGCATGAACTAGATTCATAATGCAGCACATCACTTGAGTGGCATGCCTGGTGTGTCGTCCTCTTATGTCTACACTGCCTCATTGGCACAACAGACAAATCCGCGGAGTTCGCTGCGGAATACCCACCTGACTCTATTTACGGTGGCTTGAACTGTACCCAAGTTAGCCATCGGCGATCGATGCAAACGGAATGTAGACCCTGACACAGGGGACTCGGGACATACCGATGTCATTCCGCTTTCATGTTTATGGGAAGGTCAGATCTCGGAGGGAAGAGGGCTTGTATCTCTTCAATGGTGTTATGAAAATCGTGGGCGTAACAGATCATACATGGTAGGGGAAATTTAGGTAGGATTGGGACGTTCGTAGCATCGAACGTGAACATAACTGACAATGCCAGGGACGACAGGGGAACACAGCTTGCATGGATTCTTGACGATGGACTGGGGGAGGAAACGAAATGATTCGTCAGAGAAGTCGAGTTGGATACGATGCTGGTCATTCATACAGCTCGACGCATTGGCAACTGGTAATGTCAATGTCGGTATCATGCTCACAGATGCGCGATCCTGAATCAACATAGGGAAATAGAATCTGTTCACTAGCAGTACTCCTATCGGTTCAGTGCCTCGCCAGTTGAACCACGCTTTTTTGGTCAGGTCAGGGACTCGGATTCGTCTGGGTCGGAATTTGCTATCCCACATGACAGTCTGCAACTCATAGATCAATCACGCCGAGCGAAGTTAAGGCAATGCTCCGAGCCCGTGGAGTCAAGTAGCGAAATTCCCTCCAGAATCTAGATATCGTGCATGACCGATCGGGATCGCTCAACTTTATCATAAACTGATCGTGGGTAACAAACATAGTCTAGATCCCGGGTCGAGTCAGGTCGCGACGTATGCGTGCATCACGGAACTCTTGATTACGACCTGTCCGCAGTCGGCGTGCGGCGGCGGCTACAACAGCCGCATCCTCAGGAATTGGTGGCAGGAGAACAGAGGCCGATATGCAAACAGTGTCAAATATAGGCGAGACAATAGATAAGGAGCTGATCCCGACAATTACATACATACCAAGAAACACTACCATTATGAACACTGTGCGCAACTTCTCTCAAATTACTCGAGCGATCCCCGTTGTTGACAATTCTGGCCCACAGATCACCTCCATCCCTGTTAACCAAGCCAATTGTGGCAATAGTAACTGCAACTGTGGCGCGTCGTACGTGCTGTCACCGTCCTATGGCCTCATTGCTGATTCGTTTTTCAGCTGCCAATGCGCACAAGGGCAATGCAAATGCGGCTAGTTCCATGCAGCTCGGATGTTACTTCGTCCAAGTGTACTTTTATCGTTGTATCTTTGTGAATTGAATAACATGAGCATCGATGAGCGCCAAGACTTGTGTTCGATATATAATCCAGATGCCCTTACATCCTGAACGTACTGGGCTTGAGACCTAATCAATGAGACACCACGTCGATCACGACTCTGATTGTGTTCGAAGGATCTATCGGATTGTGGTTCTACATCCGAGTTACGTATGTCGTGTGTGATCAATTAAACTCGGATCCCTGTGGAATTAGCTTAGTGGGTCAAACCCTGCATGAAGGGAGTGCACGAGGACCGGTGGATCGGAAGCGAGCATGATGCGACGCCGTGGCCGGTCATAATAATGGATTACCGTGGAATCTGGATGAAACACCCTATGGCCCAGAAGATCGTTCAACGTCTTGAATGGACTCCACATCTTGCACCATGCCCAAACCGGGCCCAAACCATACCAACAATGCGCCGAATGAGTCAACGCGTCTCTTACCAGGCGAGGATGAGGAGAGGTCCCTCCCCGTTGAAGGACCCGAGGCCGACCTATTGAATGCAAACTCTTCACCGACCCCTCTCCCCAAAGCCCAACTCGGTGCCCTCATTGCAGTCCGTACCGCAGACCCCATTGCATACCAGCAGATATTTCCCTACGTCAACCAATTCCTTGCGGATCTGCGGATCGCTAAGCCAGACCAGGTAGGATTCTACAGCGGGCTGGTCGTACGTCCTTGGCTTGTTTCATCAAGAGTGACGTGTCTTTAACCTTCCCTTTTGTCGATTGCTAGGAGAGCGCATACGCACTTGCACAAGTGTTTTCAGTGTACCAATGGGGAAAGATATCAGGTCGGTACACACTGAGTCCACCTGCCGTGTGTACATGCGTGCTCAGCGTGATTCATCCAAGATATCATCGGTCGACGCCCTGTCGTGTTTATCGGTCTCCTCGGAATTGCAGTGACGACCACGACGTTTGGCTTGTCCACGACGTTTGCCGGCATCGTTGCATCTAGGTTCTTCGGTCAGTTTTCTTTCTTTTTCTCGTCGGCTGCCTATTTCACATCGGGGCATTGAATTCCTAGGTGGGTTAGTCTCAGGAAACGTGGCTGTCATCCACTCGATCCTGGCGGAAATCACAGATGACACCAATCAAGACCTCGCAGTGCCGGTCTACAGCCTCTCGTGGCCAACAGGCACTATCATTGGGTTTGTCCCTCTTTCCCTTGGTGTTCGGGCATGTCAGGATGAGGGTGACCCTGTTGCTGTAGACCGCTGATCGGTGGAATGCTAGCGAACGCTGCAACACGATACCCGCAATACTTTTCCTGGCCTATCTTCGTGGAACATCCGTATCTCCCTCCTTGCATTGCCACCGCTGCATGTGCACTTATTGGAGCGGGCTTGGGGTATATGCTCATCGAAGAGGTACGCTTCGACGGAGGTAGTGAGAGAATGGAGAGCCATGCTGATGACTCATCTCCGATGTTCATAGACCCTTCCGAGTAAACGGAAAGATAACCATTCCGGTGCACGTACGGAGTCTGCCACAGAATTATACCGTACCACCGATTCAGGCTATGCCGAAACTATCAGCGTGATGGATCTCCTCTCCATACCCGCTATACGAGCGTTGACGATATCTGGCTTCGCGCTGAGTTTCCTGAATCTTGCGTTCGACGTTGTGTTTACCCTCTTTTGCTATACGCCCGTGGATGCGGGGGGTTTAGGGCTCGAGGTGAGGGTGGAGTCGTCGCACCTGCATGTCGCCTGATAACGTTTTTATGGTTACTTTCTGATACAGCCGGCAGTCATTGGGGACGTGTTCGCCTTCGCGGGATTGTTGTCCGTCTTCCTCCGGCTGTTCGCCATGCCTTACATCCTTCGGCGTTTCGACTATGCCAAGACGTACAACGTGTGTATGTACGTCTGGCCCGTCACTTTTGTCCTCCTTCCTCCCCTCAACGTCATCGCCCGCGCCAATCTACCTTCCGCACCCGTACTGATCTGGACCAGCCTCATCGTCATATTTTCGCTTTCCAAAGTCGCTACCATCCCACACACCCTCAGCATGCTTCTCATTAAACAGCATGCACCCTCTCCAAGCGCACTAGGTCGGAGCAACGGACTTGTGCAATTTGCAATGTGCATCGGACGTGCGGTGGCGCCGATCATGGTGAGTACCCTGTTCACGGGGATCAACGGAATAGAGTGGGTGCAGAGACACGAATTGGGGTGGGTGTGGGCGGTGGTGATGGCCGTTGGAGCAGTGTTGGGGGCGAGGGTAACTAGACGGATCGGGTCTGGGACGGACTCGGAAGAGGACTAGAGAGACAACGGTGTTGGAGACGATCTACTACATACCATAGAGTCCATGCGTGTTGACTGGTGGAGACTCCACCATTCGAGGCGACGTAGGCGTTGCGGATAGAAGTGGGACGTTATGTATCATGATCTGGGCATCGCTTGATTAAATGATAGAGCCATGTGGATATACCTATGGAGGACATGCTTGGCCGCTGAAAGGATGAAACAGCACTATTGATAGTCCTCAATTTAGTGTAGCTGTCCAAAGAGTCGCTTCGGATTCCCTTGCGTGAGTCACTATGCCGAGAGCGATCGTACCTTTTAGCATAAAGCCAGACTTCTCCCACTATCTTGCTTTCATTAAGCGGACGCTAGAGTTCGGGTAGGTGTAGCCCCGCAAACCTGAATTAAAAGGAATGTAATGGTACCGGCGGATGGCGAGTCACGGCACAGTACCGTGCATCCATCGAATAGCGTGTAAGTTCTTCGTGGAACATACTCGTGGTTGAGCATCGCCCCCGAGGGCCTAAGGGGAGGGGCTCGCGATTGTGAATCTGTGTAAGACAAAAAGAAGATAAATATTGAGACCCGTAGGTCTACCACTCCGGAAAAGCGTGTCATCCTTGTGCAGGGTCCATGCTAATCTTCTCTGTATCGTTCCAATTTTATCGTGTGCAACCCCGAAGGGTGCAATGAAAAATGGAAAAAACAGGTGGTGGTGGAGGCCTAGGCTAAAATTTCCTTGTTTGGTGCCTATATTTCCGCATATGGCATAGTCCTCGAACCGCGGAGCAGGATCAAAAACGACAAACGTTGTAAACAAAGTCCCTCCTGCTGAAGTCCGGCCATAACGGTACGATTCCGCCTCAAGGCGATGTCAGGATGAGCAACCGAGCGATATCGCTTTCGAGTGGTACCGCAGTTGGCGAGACAGTTGCATTGGACTGAACTCATGTGCGATCGAGGTGGGCAAACGGTCCCAAGAGGTTTCACTCGTCTTGAATGCAAACCCTAGCCGCTGGGAACTTGAAAGCATGTTGAAGTCCACAAATCGCACCAGCTAGCCACTGGAGTTGCGGCTAGACACCGAGACATTGCTACGCTGCGACTTATCTCCCCATACTTGCATCAAACGCGCTGTCGATGATTTTGGATACGGAACTCACCAGAGTCACCACACCAATTACCAAACTGACCGCAACCAACCAGAGAAGCGTTCGCATCTAACTTTAGCTATGAACCCACACGTGAACACGCACCGCGCCCTGTTTCGTTCCAGGCGGGCGCCGCTCATTCACGTCCGTGACTCGTTCGATATCTATGTCCAGGGAAAACGCCAACGAAAACACTCTCGGAGAGCCAAGCGAATCAACAAGACTCCTACATGACGAGGAATGCGATGGCGCCTCGTCGCCACCCCCAAATAGGAGTCCAACACCGCTTCCATTAGCACAGCTTGGTGCCCTCCTTGCCGTGCGCACGGTCGATCCGATTGCCTACTCCCAGATCTTTCCTTATATCAATCAACTGCTCGTCGATCACCGTATCGCCAAACCAGAACAAGTTGGGTTTTACAGCGGGTTCATCGTCAGTATATCTTGTGGTCTCGGGAAGGAAGATGCATTTCACTGACGAGCATGTCTGGGTCACCATTCTTGGTTTTATAGGAGAGCGCGTATTCGCTTGCACAGGTCTTTTCCGTGTATCAATGGGGTCGACTGTCAGGTGTGTGGATTATGCCTGACTCTGTATGTGCGGTTTACGTTTTGCATACAATTAAAAAGACATTGTCGGCCGGCGTCCCGTTTTGATAGTTGGTCTCCTTAGTATCGCAGTGACAACGATCGCTTTCGGTTTATCGACCTCGCTCGTCACTATCCTGTCATCACGGTTCCTTGGTCAGTCTTTTCTCCTCTCACTCGCCTACCACTAAGATAGCGATGATATCTCTAGGCGGACTGGTGGCGGGAAATATCGCCGTTCTTCACTCAATTCTGGTAGAGATAACCGACGACACCAACCAAAACATGGCTGTGTCGATCTACAGTCTTTCTTGGTCTGCGGGTGGTGTTGTTGGGTGCGTCTGACCCTGTCCACTGGAAATTGTTTCCGAGAGATGTCATCGTAGACCCCTCATTGGTGGAACGTTTGAAAATGCTGCGACACGCTACCCAAAATACTTCTCATGGCCTATTTTCATGGACCATCCCTACCTGCCGCCTTGCGTCATCACTACAGGATGTGCACTCCTGGGGGCGTGCTTGGGATATTGTATCATAAAAGAGGTTCGTACTCGAGAGAAGGTGTATGGAACTGACCTGTTCATTCTATTTGGAGAAAAGA
>JBBPMU010000935.1:0-12200 GCA_038090475.1 Wakefieldia striispora | reverse complement strand
ATATTGTCCAATAGGACACTCATGGCCTTTCTAGATAGATAAGACCGTTTACTATATATGTACTCCCTGTACAGTATATAAGAGTGAGAGTCTCCCTCAGAGCTCTCCAATCAGAATTTGAACACTGTTCATCTTACCATCCATTCTTTGCACCTCACAAAGGACGACTCCACTTTACTCTTTGATCTACCTCGATCAATACTAGTGAGTTATCTCTCTCCTAGTATCCATAACCTCTGCCCTCTCGCTCTGCTGTGTGAAAGACCTAGTCACTTTAGGTGATTAGAGATAAAAGTGATCATCTGGTCTGATTGCTTTAGAGTTGAGCGACCTTCTTCAGGAGCAAAGACTTTGCAGGCAGAAATGTGTAGAATTAGCTGAAGAGCTATCTACTACAAGTCAACCCTTTATATACTACTGGGGTTACCATAAAGGGGTGATGCATATAAAGAAATCAACAAGACGTGTCGCATTGCATGTATCATATGTAAAAGGGAATCAACAGACAATGCGTAAAAGGAAATGTATGCATAAAAAGGAGATGCAGAGTTCCATGTCCAAAAGAGGGATATTGAGAGATGAGATCTTGAACACAATCTCATACCGGACTTATGATGTTTCTAACCTCAGACTTCATCATTCATATGTCATATGATCCAGATCATTCTAGACTCAGATCTAGATTGATACCAGTTCTAGAGTGGTTCTAGAACTGAGGTGGGTCACTATCATATTATTCATTTCAGATGATAGTGAGATAAGAGTCCTTTATACTATTGGACAATAAGAATATGTATTACATATATGATACAATACGAACGTATTTTTAGTCATTTCTTATGACTCATCCTTATCTCTTATTGTTCTTATCCTTCCATTCTCATTGGTAGATAAGAACCTCACATATGTATATAAGAGGGGACGCATATGACAACTCTCCTCAACTAGTCAATTGACAATCCTTGTCCTCGACACTTCCACTTGTCTTCACCTCAGCCATTCTTCCTTGATCTAGAACAGTGAGTTATTCTCCTCACAGTTCAACCATAACCTCTGCCTCGGCTTTTGCTTGGACCTTCCATCCTTGCATCACAGGTCAAACCTCGTTCCCTTGGACGAGAGATTAGAGAGTCGGGTAACTCCTTCTCTTTAGGTTATAAGCCCCGGTTGATCACTGGCCTTGACATCTTTCACTTGTGTGCTTATCTCCCTCTGTCATGCCCTTGATCATGCCGATCTTGGAACCCTATGAGGTTTACTGGTTCACTCACCTACTGTCACTCATCCTCCAAGTGATGACAGTACTTGCGGCCCATGAGGTCACTCAGATGTTCACAAACATCTTTGTTTTATCTTTCACAGATGGTTATCTCCTTTACCATCTTACGCATGCAGACCCCTTTGGTCAATTCACACTTCTATTTGCCTATCATGTTGACACTAGTATCTGGTTACTGAATGTCTCCTTAACCAGATTACCAGTCAACCAGGTAGAAGAAGTTCCCCTTGCCCCAAGGGAGAATCCTAGTCCTTTACCTATCCAGAATCGTCCTACCACTCGCTCTGGAAGTCAACAATGTACTTCACCTCCAGATTTGAGTGACCCACCTTTGCTTTCCCCTAGACATCCACTCAGTACAGGTGCACATGACTTCCAACTTCCATGTCCTATTTGTTGTCATCCCTGTCAGCAACAGGAGGTTTGTTACAGTGAACATTCCAATTCTCAGTGGTGCCACCACCATGTTTATTGGGACAGTGCACATTTTCATCATGAATGCAGAGACTTTGCCTTCAATGACCACCCTATAGCCCCTGGTTACCCAGGATACCTCTCAGTTGCACCTCAATTGTGACAAGCCTTTGCTAGAGAGAGACACTTGTGCAATCCAGAGCACTTGCATAGACTTGCAGCTGCAGTCACCCATTGTTGAACTCCAACTCCTCCACCTGTGTACCACCCTCATAATGGAACAAGAATCATCACCAGAAATGAACCTATCCCTGACTACCCCTTGAACCCTTCCCCTCCTTGATCAACAAATGTTGAACGACTAGAGAATCCTAATCCAATCCATAGTGAGGAACAATGTGCTATCTCTCCTGGGACTGTCCTTCGACAGATTACAGACTGCATTGCTGTGGAGACTCGAGACATACAAGTTACAGATAATGGGGACGGAACCTCAACAGTGTTTCGTCTGGGTCCATATGGACTCCCACGAGCAACCTGGAGACAGAATAGCAATCTTTCAGACACCTTGCCCCCTGGGGTCCGCAAGTCACACTAGATGTTTCCTGCACGTTGTCAATCTGGTGGCAAAGTCTATTATGAAGCTCTTCAATGTCAAGCCTAAAAAAGTAGTGGAAAAGAGTGAGCTGACTCACCTCGAAACAGAGTTACGTGAGTTGAGTGTACGGATCGACAAGGACAAGAAGACCACTGAGAATGACAACCTTGATGACGAAGAGCCCAAAGACAGTGAGGAGGGCTGGGTGGACAAGTTGGAAGAGATGTTGGAGGAAAGATTGCGTGAGCTGCAATGCACACTTGTGCCAGTCCAGTTAGCACTCGTTAAGGTGGGGAGTCATTGATTACTCACTTATTCGTCTGTGATCTGACTCCTTCAAGCTGCGTAAAATCACATTCAAAGTGATCCGGTCCACTACCGTCCTCCTCCCGGCCTGGAAGAAAATCCTGGAAGACTTGAAGATGCTGGTAACCTTGATTCCATGTGATGTCGCTACTCGTTGGAACTCGACATTAGACATGCTCCACTATGTCTTGAAACACAAGGAGGCCATCGATATGTTGACATTGCAGCGAGATCTTCGTGAGTACAAGCTGAGTGGAAGTGAGTGGGGCATTGTGCAGCAGCTCCATGATGTCTTGAAGGTGAGACACACGAAGGTTTGTCACGGTCACGTCATGCATCTCATGCCATGCAGATTCTCAAGGATGCTACATCATACTTCTTGCATTCAAAGACTGTCCAGCCTGATCTCGGAGCCCACTCAACATCCCCAAACCTCATTGCTGTGATCCCAGCCATGGATCATATCAACATGGTGTTCACAAAGTACACATGCAACCAGGGCCTCACCACGGCAATCCGAGCTGCAGTACAACTGGGCAAGAAGACATTAAACAGGTATTATTCCCTTACTGACAGCTCAGAAGTCTACAGAATCACAATGGGTAAGTACTCATTGCTACATCGTCATAGTTGCTGACCATATTGAACCCAAATCAGTACTTCATCCACACCATAAATTGGCTTACTTCAAGCATGCTGGTTGGCAGGACGACTGGATCAAGACAGCCGAAACGCTCGTACGCAACACCTTCAATCAACACTATCGCGATTCAGCTGCTACGAAACATGGCTCCACACTCAAGACTACTGTGAGTGGTGAGATATCCGACGATGTACAGAGGGCTGTGAAGGTAAGTCCACCATTTTGATTGTTTGCTACTAGTACATGCTGAATCCTGATACGCTGACACTGGCATGCTTCTACAGGCTACAAACATCTTCGATAACCTACCCAGTCTCGCTCCTCCAAAACCCACAGATGTTGGGTCAGAACTGGACTGGTACCTCGCATCCAAAGGTGAACATGTGGACAACCCCATTCTCTGGTGGCACAAGAAGCATGCTGTCTACCCGCGGTTGGCACGGATGGCCATTGACTATTTAACAATTCCAGGTAAGTGAATCGATAATATTTTACACGCATTACTCAGACCGTTTAAAGCTACGTCTGTTGATATCGAGCGTTTGTTCAGCCATGGCTGGCTTCTTTTGTCGCATGTCCATTCTCGACTGTCAGCTGAGTCCACACATGCAAGTCTCTGCATCGGATTATGGAGTCGCTGCTCAAAGTTGGATCTCATCAAGTTGGATGATTTAGGTCGAATCTCAAAGCTGGAGGAGGTCCGGGATGGCGAAGAGAAGATAGGAGAAGCATGGGATGCTATGATGGATTCTGATTCTGATGTTGAGATCATCCAGTAATCACAATACTAGTAGTATATTCCCAGACACTATCTAGAGTATACCCATGGGTGTACCTGTCGCGGGTATACCCAAGGGTATGATTTTCATGACCTGCGTGTGCACCCATACCCATTGTGCGGGTGCGGGTTTGGGGTGGGTATGGGTATGGGTATGCTTGTTGGTACCCACAGGTATACCCATACAGAACCCTAGTCGCCGAAGTAGTGGTCCATAAACACTTGAAATGTTGGGGGGCCGTTACACATTCCGAAAAACATGATGAGGGGTTCATAAAGGCCGAATGGGGTGATGAACGCTGCCTTCCATTGGTCGCCATCCTTGATACGGATGTTGTTGAACCCCCATCAAACATCCATCTTGGTAAAAATGTTCGATCCTCGGAGTTTGTCCATAAGGTCCGGGATAAGGGGAAGAGGGTAAGCATTCTTGACAGTATGTTCATTGAGATATTGGTAGTCCTGGCAGGGTTGGAGCTTCCTGTCTTTCTTGGTGACAAAAAAGAAAGGGGCGGCCTGAGGGGATTTTGATGGGCGAATAGTTCCCTTGTTTAGATGTTCGTCGATAAAGTCTCAGCAGGCTTTCGTCTCCTCAGGGTTGAGGGAATACGGTTTGGCTTTATGCAGGGTGAACGAGTCCTTGAGTTTGATGGCATGGTCGAAGTCACAGGATGGAGGAATAAAACCTTCCTCCGGCTCGTCAAATACCTTCTTGTAGTCCTTGAACACATTGGGCAGCACTATCTGTGGGGCCTTCTTTTGCGCGGCAATTGTGGTTGACAGGGTTACCTTCTGGATCACCTCCGGTAGGATTTTAGCTTCTCGTAGCTTGTGGTGGAAATGCTATTTGATGGCTTGCTGCCTAGTGTCATAATTGGCCTTGGATACTTGATCCAGGTTCTTGTTGATAAAATGAATAAGATAGGCTTGTGCTTCTCTTAGCGGGTTGTTGTGTCGTCGGACTTTCTGTCTGTCGTCGAATTCAATGGTTCTGTTGGTCCAGTCTATCTGGGGGTTTACCTTTACTAGCCACAGCATTCCCAGTATGTATGACGTTTTGGGATCCACAATTGATCACCATGAGTTCCTGTTGGTGTTCTGTGTCAGCGTAGTGCAAGGTGATGAATACCTTGTGGCAGATTTCTCCAGACTTGTTCTTGGTTCCATCTATGTTTTTGGCTCCAATTGGTTCAGCAAGTCGAATGAGGGGGATTCGATTTCATACAGCGAAGTCTCAGTCGATGAAAGATCCGGTGGCTCCAGAATCGATGAGGGTGGTGGTGGCGACGATTTCTCCTGTCCTTCCTGCATAAAGGGATACAGGAATGTGTATTGCCTTATCAGCAGGAGAGGATACAAAAATGGGGGCTATTTGTACAGGAGTCCTTGTCCTTGAGGAAGTAGACGTCGCTCTACTCCTCAGTGTTGAAAATCCAAGTCTTCTTCAGACTCTTGTTCCGGTTCGTCCATTGGGACTTCTTGCGACTTGTCCGAATACATTTCTAGCAATCAGATCGCTTGATGGGTCTTGCCTTTTGCATAGGCAGAGAGGGGGTCTATAGGAGAGTCTTCTTCAGCAGTCCTAATCTTCTGTGGGGGAGAACAACAGTTCTGTCCATTACAGTGCTTACCAGCGAAGCATCCAACTCTGTGGCAAACAAAGCACTTCCTATTCTTGAGATGTTCAGATCGTTCTGCTGGGGATAACGATACATAGTCCATGTCCATGGCCATAGGGTTGTGGGAGCAGGAGGTGGATGAAGTCGATCTGATATAGGAAGTTCCTCCTTTCTTAAGGAGGTCGGTGCGGATGATCACATGGTAAAAATGAGAGGCTTTCTCCAGCCAGTCGTTTGCGGTTGCAGGTTCCTTCTCTAAGGCTGTCATCATGGTGGCAATCTGGCACGAAACAGTGCGTTTAAGAAGATCCTTGAGTACCGATTGGTCGGTGATGTCGCTCCTGGAGGCTTCAAGTTGGAAGGCACTGCGGAAAGCATTGAAGTTGCCATTGAAAGGTTTCCCTTCCATACGGATGTTGTGGAGGGTCATACGTGCGGTGTCTTTGAGGCCTGGGGTATAAAGACGGTGCAGAAGTCCTTCTCCACTTCGATAAGGGTGTCGGCCCAGGAGGCAACAGGAGCGGTCATAATCTTCATGAGCCATGCTTCGGAGAAGGTTGCCCCTCTACCATGGTTCATTTGATTCAGAAGGGTAATCACGATCTTCTTGTTGGTATACTTGGTGTTGTTAATGGTGAAGTAAGGTTTCATCACCAACAGCCAACAGGAGGCGTCTTCACTCTTGCCGGAGAAGGGTTCTGGGCAAGCTGCCTTTAGTTCTTCTTGGGAGGGGTTCGACATGCTGCTAGTGCTAGGGGCGGGGGAAGGAGAACGGGTGGTTGGGGTGTGCTGGGAAGATGGGAGGGTTGATTGGAACTGAAGGGGAGAGAGGGCTGGGGTGGAGCCTAGGGGCGAAGGGATGGGCGTGTAGGAGGGGGTGACGTTCAGAAGGGGTCCTTGTCGGGTGTCAGGGGATGGGACTTGAGAGGATCTGGCTACTCGTCATCTGGTTTGAGTAGGAGAACACAGGGTAGAAGTTCCAGAAGGTCGTGCGGACTGGTATGGGTTTGAGTAAGGGGAGGCAGCAGGTAGTTGTTCTGTTACGCAGGTGCGGAACAAAGACTTCACTCAAGATCCTTTCATACTCATAGTGTCAGCGACGACTAGGAGCAGAGTATATGGCTATCGCTCGTAAGAGAGAAGCCCCAGTGAGTAACAAGAGACAGAAGACTTGAAGGGCTTAGCGCAGGAGGTAAGTCAAGCGACCTTCTTCAGGAGTGAAGACTTTGCAGGCAGAAGTGTGTAGAATTAGCTGAAGAGCTATTCTAGTACATCGGCAGGTATTTACACTACAAGGTCCAAATAGAGGAAAATAATCGAGAAAGGAAATCAACAAGATGCGTCGCGTTGCATGTATCGTAAAAGGGAATCAACGAATGACATATAAAAGGAAATGTACATGTAAAAGGAAATGCAGAGTCCCATGTTCCAAGAAAGGAATCGGAGTCCTGTGTCCAAAAGGAGAAGCAGAGAGCTGCTAGATATAAGAGGGAAGAGACAAATGGGACTTCCCGGTAGAAATGAGTCAGAAGTCCGGGGGCATCTGTAAATGTGGGAAACGGCAGTGTTCCTGTGCGAAATCTGAAAGTATCCCTAGAAGTCATGGTACAGAGGGTCATATTGACCACTGTCGATGATCTCCCAAGTGAGGTCTCTATACGCTGTGGAAGAGAGGTCAAACCAGTAACAATCATAAGAATGAGTAGGAAAGAAAAACGTATCCATGTCCATATCTTCTTCACCAAAGAGTTGTCTCCAGATGATTTTGACGTCACGTTCCCAGGTATCTTCAAAATCCGTAACATTAGCTCCCCTGTCAGAAGAATGATTCACCAAATCATTATCATCAGATGTGCTCGTTGTCGAAGTCTGGGAGAGCATCATCATCAATAAATCATTGGGTCCAGAGAGGGTGGCGTTGTCTGTCGACAGGACAGTTGTGGGAGAAATGCCCTGGGGAGGTTTGGAGGCAGTGGGTGCACCGGTAGTGGGGGCATCCAGGCTGGAGGTGTCCGGTAGACCTGCAATGGTAGCAAGTACGGAGGTGAGGAACTCGTCGGGGGATGAGAGGGGGGACAGAGACCGGGGATTGGGAGGGGGAGGAGACTGGCTCCATGAGCTCAGCGAGGGTGGTGAGAAATTCTCTAACCTTGTTAAGGTTGAGCTTGACAGTCGGAGTGGATGACTGAAAACGTGGTCCAGGTCCGCTGTTGGATCTCAGAAGAGAGGATGGTGCTGTGGAACGCCTGGATGAGGATCAGGATGACCGTCGACTGTGGAGAGGATAGGGGAATGTTCGAGAGTGGGATGGAGAGTGGGGGTGAAGCGAGGATTGCGGCATAGAAGATGTTTTGATGGAAGCATGGAAGTCTATCTAGAAAAATAGGGACCGGGTCGAGGGTGGATAGTAAGGTGTCTAGGGGAATTTCCAGGTATGCCGTAGGGGATGTGAGAGGGGTCGCTGGCATAAGAGGGGGAGATGGGGTGATGGTTAATCGAGAATGAGAACAGGAATGGAATGACTCAAGAATCGTTCCAACCGTCCGCCTCAGCCATCCAGCCAGAGTAGGTTGCGCTGGTGGAGTAGCAAAGGACGGGGGTGGTGACATCGTGAGGGGAGATGATTCTGACTGAGATCCCGTGAGGAGTGACGTGGGCGATGAAGAAGAGGGCATCGCAAGAGTACTGGAGTTTGAGGGCGATGGCGAAGATGCAGTAAAAGAAGAAAAGTGTGAGGGCGGAAAAGACGATAAACATGACGAGGGAGAAGGTGATGTCGATCATGTAGGAGGGAGGCAGAATGAGGGAAAAGCCTTGGGGCGAGAGGCTTTATATAGATTGAGGAGAGTCTTGGCATTTACCAAATTGGACAGCGGTTCCCACATATTGTCGGAAGATGGATAGCCTTTCCATTTGATAAGGAACTGCGGATTCCATGTGGAACCCCAATGTCCCACGATGGCTTTGACTTTGTATTCTTCTTCTGATCCAAGAAGGTCTGGTGGCAGGTGTGAGAACGAGGGGCCATGTTCATTGGTTTCTCAGTAAGGGAAGAGGATGGAGGTGTGGAAGACGTTGTGTATCTTCCAAGTGGGGGGGAGTTTGAGTTGGTAGGAGACGGGGGAGATAACTTGGGTAATCTCGAAGGGGCCCTCTCATCGGGGGGTGAGTTTCCTCGAGTGGTAGCTGAGTTTTAGGTTTTTGTTATTGAGCCAGACCTTCTGGCTGACTTTCCAGAGGGTGAACTTGGTGGTGATGCGAGATTTCATGTCATCTTGCACTTTCTGGTGGGCGGCAAGAGCTTCCATTCTGGCTTCGTCAAGTTTGGTAAGGCGTTGTTCAGCTGCTGGGACGAAGGTGGTGCGGGAGAGAGAAGGGTAAGAGCAGGGTTCATAGCCGTACATGAGGGAGAATGGCGATTGGTTGGTGACAGAGTGGACGTTCAAGTTGTGAGAAAATTCGGCCATAGGGAGGAGAGAAGCCCAGGTGGTGGGTTTCCCGTCACAGAAGATCCGCAGATACTGTAGGTTTCAAGTTCCTGGTTGACTCATTCGGTCTCACCATTGGTCTGAGGATGATAGGTGGTGGATAGGGCGAGGTCGTAATTCAGGAGATGAGCGAGTTCTCTCGCGAACAAAGAGGCAAATTGGGGGCCACAATCGGAGATAAGTTTGTCATGGAGGCCAAAACGGGGGAAAACCTGTGCAAAGAAGAGGGAAGCAACCCCTTCAGCAGTGATGGATTTTGAGCAAGGGATGTAAATTACCCCCTTAGTAAGACCATGGTTGACCACGACCATAATAGAATCATGGCTGTCAGACGGGGGAAGATTGGTGATGAGATCCATGGAGATCTGCTGGAAGGGGCGAGTCACCTTAGATGGGATAGGGGACAATGGCGGGGTAGTGGGGTGTGTGACAACTTTGTTGGCCTGACAGGTGGCGCAGCCAGCGATGAATTTGCAAGCAAAGGTAGCCATACCAGGCCACCAGTAGTCGCGACGGAGGAGGTGCAGAAGGCAGAAATATCCGGGATGACTGGCAGTGGGGGAGTCATGGATGGAAGTGACAAGTGTCTTCTGGGTGGCATTGGGGATGTAAAGGCGACCCTGAAAGAAAAGAGAGCCTTTGTGAAATTCCCAATCCTTGGGAGAGGCACGGGGGAACAGAGAGCTGCCATTTTGCATAGCAAGAAGGGCCTTTTGTACCATGGGGTCATTGGTGGTGGACTCAGCGATCTTGTTGGCAAGCTTGGCGTCGATTACATTGATAAAGTGTTCTGGATCGAGTAGAACGATGTCCTGATTGTCCTCGGAGGTGTCGACAAAGTCTTTTCGGGACAGGGCATCAGCAGGGCCCATAAAAGATCCGGGGCGGGTGTCATAACGAATATCGAAGTCCTGTAAAAAGAGCATCCAATGGGCGTGTCGGTGGGAGAGTTTGCGGGGTTCCTTGAAGTAGGCAAGGTTCTTGTGGTCCGTGATGATAGTGACTGGATGGGGAGTACCGCTAAGGTACTGGCACCATTCCACAAGGGCCTTGATTACAGCGAGTAGTTCTCGGTCGTAGATGTTGTAGTTCTGTTCAGTGGGAGAGAACGTGCACAAGAAGTAGGAACAGGGGTGGAGGTTGCCATTGACATCTTTTTGCATAAGGACTGCTCTGGCACCGGTAAGGGAAGCATCAGTCATGACGGTGAATGGGTGTTGTGGTTCCAGCATGGAGAGGACAGGTAAGGAGAGGAACTTTTCCTTGAGGGTGTGGAACGAACGTTGCTGATTGTCGTTCTATTCCCAAACGGTGGATTTCTTGGTGAGAGTGATCAGGGGGGCAGTGATGGCGGAAAAGTTGGCGATGAACTTTCGGTAAAAGTTACAAAATCCCAGGAAGGAGCGAACTCCTTTGACAGAGGTGGGGGCAACCCAGGTTTTGATTGCGGAGAGCTTGGTGGGGTCCATTCGGATTTCTCCCTCACCGATAATCATCCCTAGAAAATCAACAGATTTCTGGGAAAAAGAGCACTTCTCTAGTTTGAGGTGGAGGCGGAGTTCCGCCATTCGGTCCAAAACACGACGGGTCCATTTGTCGTGAAGATCTTGATCATCCTTGGTGTGGATCAAGAGGTCGTCCATGTAGATGATAAGCCATCCTTTGGTCATCATGTCACCAAAGTAGTGGTCCATAAATGCCTGGAATGTTGGGGGGCCGTTGCACATTCCGAAGAACATGATGAGGGGTTCGTAGAGACCGAATAGAGTGATGAATGCTGCTTTCCATTGGTCGCCGTCCTTGATGCGAATGTTGTTGAACCCCCATCGCACATCCATCTTGGTAAAGATGTTTGATCCGTGGAGTTTGTCCATGAGGTCGGGAATAAGGGGGAGGGGGTAGGCATTTTTGACTGTATGTTTGTTAAGGTATCAGTAATCCTGGCAGGGTTGGAGCTTTCCGTCCTTCTTTGCAACGAAAAAGAAGGGGGTGGCTTGAGGGGATTTCGATGGGCGAATGGTACCTTTGCTGAGGTGTTCATCGATAAAGTCCTTGCAGGCCTTCGTTTCCTCGGGATTGAGGGAGTACAGCTTGGCCTTTCACGGGGTAAACGAGTCTTTGAGTTCGATGGCGTGGTCGAAGTCGCAGGATGGAGGAATAAAGCCATCCTCCGGTTCATTGAATACCTTCTTGTAATCCTTGAACGCATTGGGCAGCACAACTTGTGGGGCCTTTTTCTGTGTGGTGATCGTAGTCGATACAGTTACCTTCTGGATCACCTCTGGTAAGATATTTGCTTCTCAAAGCTTTCGTTGAAAACGCTGTTTGATGGCTCGCTGCCTAGTGTCGTAGTTGGCCCGAGATACTCGATCCGGGTCCTTGTCCATAAATCGAATAAGGTAGGCTTGCACTTCCCTTAGAGGGTCGTCATGTCAGCGAACTTTCTGTCCATCTTCGAATTCGATGGTTCGGGTGGTCCAGTCTATTTGGGGGTTTACCTTTACAAGCCACAGCATTCCCAAGATGACGTTTTTGGATCCACAGTTGATCACCATAAGTTCCTGTTGGTGTTCTGTGTCAGCGTAGCACAAGGTGATGAATACCTTGTGGCGAATTTCTCCAGACTTGTTCTTGGTTCCATCTATGTTCTTGGCTCTGATTGGTTCGGCCAGTCGAATGAGAGGAATTTGGTTCCATATGGTGAAGTCTCAGTCGATGAAAGATCCAGTGGCTCCAGAGTCAATGAGGGCGGTGGTGGCGATGATTTCTCCTGTCCTTCCTGCATGAAGGGATACGGGGACATGTATTGCCCTATCAGCAGGAGAGGATACAAAAACAGGAGCTATTTGTACAGGAGTCCTTGTCCTCGAGGAAGTAGACATCACTCTACTCCTCAGTGTTGAAAATCCACGTCTTCATTGGCCTCTTGTTCCAGTTCATCCAGAGGGAGGTCTTGAGACTTGTCCAAAAACATCTCAAGTAATCGGATCGCTTGATGGGTCTACAGTCCTTTGCCTTTAGCATAGGCGGTCAAGGGGTCGATCGGGAGGTCTTCTTTGGCCGTCCTAATCTTCT
>JBBPMU010000934.1:0-12201 GCA_038090475.1 Wakefieldia striispora | reverse complement strand
ATGAGCACCTTAGCTGCCTCCTTGACTGCTCTGACAATCTCATCATCCAGAATTTATGCCATACCCAAACTAAATGACCAGAACTGGGTCAAATACAAGAAGAGGACCATTTTATTGCTCACTGCCTGCAGTCTCAGCCGCCACCTTAATAGCACTGTGAAGGCACCTGCTGCACTCCTGGTCAACACAAATGATGCATGCAAAATTTACCTTGCTAATGGCAAGACTGTTGCAACTGCAGAACAAATTGAGGCCCACAATCACCTCATGGACCAGTTTGCCCAGCAAGAAGCCCTTGCAATGCAACAAATCGTCACTACTGTACTGTTGACTGTTATGATTCAGATCCAGTCCTACATAAAGCAATCAAACCAGGCGATCGCTTTGATCTCTAATTGTTATGGATCTGTACTTTTTCCTTGAACAATGACACTTTACTTATAACCTTCCTTTTACTTTCAAACAGACACTTAGACATTTCGCTACAAGGCGTCCTTGAAGACCCTTGCCAACATGTATTTCGAACCATGTGACTTCACGTGACCTATTGGTATGCTCCTGCCCCAGTATAATTTCCTTCATCACGTGATCTGGGGCACATGATCACTTAGTGGCACTTGCCGATTCCTGACAGACAGTGAAACGAGACTGGAATAGTCGAAGGTTGAATCCTAGAACCTCAAAGGCGAAGTCTTCGGTTCCAACCGGTATCGTCGAAAAGTCTTTAAAAGAGGAAGCGCCGGTTTATCCTCTGGCTAGGAGTGTAGATGAATAAGAGAGAATACCCAGTAGCCCCTCAGAATATCCTAAGGGGGTCCAGCCTAGAAGAAGAATACCTGGGCGATATAATTCCAAGTAGCTAAGACTGGGGAACCAGTCTACATGGTACTCTACTTATATATGTCTGGCGAGTGTGCACAGACCAAGTGAAATGGAAGAGGAAATACTGAATATGGCAAGTGCCCTTCAGGTGTAAGACCTGGTAATCCGCGTATGGTAAAGTCTGTCCGATGGAAACGTATCATGAGTAAAAGGATATGAGTAAGACGCACAGCTCTCTGTGGCATGTGCCTTCCGATACGATCACGATCGGGTAATCTCATAAGAAGAAATGACTAAGTGAGAAATTGTCAATATGTCCAAAAAGGGTTATTCCCAAAGAGATGCTGCCAGGAATAAGTCTGAAGGTCTCGACCGACGGCAATCGGCAAATGCCGCAAAGTGGTCACGTGCAACAGATCACGTGACAAAGGAAATTATACTGTTGCAAGAGCGTACCAAAAGGATAGACATCAGGTGACGTCAAGTCACGTGATTTTCGAAGTACATGTAGATGGCTTTCTTCAGTCGGATTGCCGCAAGAAAAGTGGGTTCTAAGTAAAATGTTTTAAAAGTGTTAGTAAAAGTAGCGTCTTTCAGGAATAAAGTATAGGGTTCATAACAGACAGGACTTTCCATGGCGGGATATAAATTCCTTTCAGTCTACATGATCTGCCACACGTGAGACGACCTTCGGCCTATTTGGGCCAGCTGGACATCGGACTGGAGATTCTGATTCTAGACTTTGGGGCTTATATTTGACCATTACCCCGCAGATACTTTGGACAACGTTTCTTTCTTCTTTCCACACTTTCTCAGGAGATTCCCTGATCGTGATCGTATCGGAAGACACATGCCACAGAGAGCTGTGTATGGACTTCTATTTTCTCATTGACTCATCAGACTTTACTAAAGATATGCTGCCTTCGGGTGGTACTGGACATTACTATATTAGGATATGCACAGCTTGGTCTGTGCACGATCAGCCTTGGTATTTAAGTAGTAGATGATTCGACTGGTAACCCCAGTCTTATCCATTTGATCTTAGGTCCCCAAGGCCTTTGGTTTTAGGTTTACTCCCCTCTTGTAGGGTACTTGGGACTCTCTCTTACCTCTACTTCAATTTATCTTCTTTCTTCATTTTTACTTGCTCGATGACACTTGCACAATTCCCCTATCAACAAAGGGAAGTTCTTGCCTCAAGGACTTTAAAAGACTATGATACAACCTTAGCCTAAGGGTTAGGGTTATGATTCAACCTTTGTTCATCTGATCTCGTTTCACTAATCACCTAAGTGACTAGGCTTTCGCACAGCATGGCAAAAGGGCAGAGGTTATGGACACTAGGAGAGAGATAACTCACTAGTGTTGATCGAGGTAGATCAAAGAGTAAGCGGAGTGGTCCTTTAGTGAGGTGCGAAGTGTGGAAGGGGTCGAACGAAGTTCGGATTCTGGTTAGAGAGCTCAGAGGGAGACTCTCTGTCTTTATATACTGTACAGGGAGTATGTATATAGTAAACGGTCTTATCTATCTAGAAAGGCCGTGGGTGTCCTATTGGACGATATCCAAAGATAACAAGAATAGAGAGATAACTTATCTCTGTATGAAATACTGTTATCTGCCAATGGATAAACAATCCGCTATCATATGAAATAAGAAGACATGATAGTGGAAAAGGGTGTTTGTCAGAATGTTCTAGGGTTGCACCCTTCATATCGTATTTGATATGAGTCTAGAACATCAGAACTAATCTATCGATTGTTCCATCTGAGAAACAGTAGATCAGATCAAAGATCAATCTAAGATCAGGGTATCTGGAGATGAAGATCTGAAGATGAAATACCACTGATCTCGACACTACAATACCTTATTGGAGATGTGGAAAGCCTTATGCAATATTTACAAGGTGAAAAGTGACATGGTACAGGTCAACATATGCACATGCCTCCAGAACATGAGATGTGGCAAGAAGGATGACATTAAGAAGCACTTGTTGAACATGATGACCCTATGGGAACAGCTTGCCAGCATGGCAGCACCCATTGATGACTGTGATTTCAATGCCATGATCCTCTTGTCTGTTATAAAGCCCTATTTTATCTTGACAAACTTGGACTATTTTCTGACTATTTTTCAAAAACTTTACTTAGGACTTCACTTTCTTGTGGCAATCCAATTGAAGAGAGCTGTCTACATGTATTTCTCTAATCATGTGACCAAAAATCACGTGATGTTTCACTTTTGGTATGCTCCTATGTCAGTATAAATTTCCTTCTGTCATGTGATCTGACACACATGACCACTTGTGGCACTTGCCAATTTACCCTTTTATGGTTATCGAGATTCAGAGATCTCTTATCTCCATGGGACATGTTTTCTTTCTTCCTTTTCATTTCTGTTTCTTCTCTTCCTTTTGATCACCATCCAGCAAATGGCAGATGACCCTCAGATAGGATTCTGGGCCGATGATACAAGCTTGATCGTACGATTCTATTTCTTTCATTTCTTATTGGATACTTCCAAGACTGGACAATTACATACTCAGTATTGCCAGACACTATATATATGGGCATGTAACAGACTGGTTCCCCAGTCTTAGCTATTTGGAATAATATCGCCCAGGTGTTGTTCTTCTAGGCTGGACCCCCTTAGGACATTCTGAGGGGCTACTGGGTAATCTCTCTTTATCATTTACACTACTAGCCATAGGATAAACTGGCACTCACTTTTTTCTCTTCTACTGCAAGTATAGGACTTTGAGTCCTAGGCTCTTGACTCTGAGTTGGAGCAACCCCTTTGACTTTGTGTCAAGGGATATCCTTTTTAACAGAATGAAAGATACCCTGTTGAAGGGAAGACTTCACCTTTGAGGTTGAGGTTCAACCTTTGACGTTTCCATCTCGTTTCATCATCCATTCCCAACTCATATTGTCCTATTATTCATGCCACCACCACTGTGCTACATGCCACCAACAACGTCATTTTGCCCAGCACCCTGATGTCAATTGTAAATCAAGAAGCCAATCACTGTCAGATTGACAAAGGCCACAGCACCATGTTAACTGGTGACTCAGCGCTCATGACCAACACATCCCACAAATGATGGAGACATAAAAAGAAGTCAGACAAACACTGCATGAACTGTGACCATGATGGTCACACTGCAGATGAATACTATCACAAAGGTAGAGGAAAGGAAGGCCAAGGCCCTCATCAGAAGAAGTCACAATCAGCCAACAATACTACGACTACTACTGACACCACCTTATGTCTTGCCTCAGCCTTGAAGCCAACACACTCCATGTACCACCTGAGAGACATTGCACTATAGTTGACTCTGGCACATCCACTCATTTTTGTCCTGATCATTCTAAATTTAAGACATTCTCTGAGATCCCTCCCAAGACCATCAATGTAGCTGGTGGCCATACCATAACCACAACAGGTCGCAGAAATGTTACCCTTGAACTCCCACTTGGTACCAACCACACCACTGTCACTCTCCTTGATGCCCTTTATGTACCTGATCTCGCCTTCACCCTCATATCCATGTCCTGCACAGTCAATGCTGGGATGTCCATTACAATGGTGAAAGGATCATGTGAGATATGGTCCACAGAGCCAAAGACCCTTATTGCCAAAATACCAGAAGTAGTA
Organism: Wakefieldia striispora; assembly: GCA_038090475.1. Lineage (NCBI taxonomy): Eukaryota > Fungi > Basidiomycota > Agaricomycetes > Agaricales > Hymenogastraceae > Wakefieldia > Wakefieldia striispora. The sequence goes on along the minus strand of JBBPMU010000934.1, from coordinate 7,724 downwards.
GACAGGCTCTACCAGATACTAGACAAGGAGTATGCTAATACTACTGCCTCTCTGCATATGCAAAAGACGAAAATGTCACTCATCCAATTACATGAATGGATGGGACACATATCATTTGCTGCCACCCACACTCTACTTTCCAAGGGCATGATTGAAGGGATTGAAATTACGTCACAACCTGAGAACAACTTCTGTGAGCTTGCATCAAAGCAAAGATCACTTGCCTCCCATTTCCCACCGAGTCCCATACTCATGCTATGAAATACAGAGAAAGAATCCACACTGATGTATGGGGTCTGGCTCAAGTCAAGTTGAACGGAGGAAAATGGTATTATATATCTTTTACTGACAACTACTCTCGTGAGACCACCATCACATTTCTTTGTAAGAAGAGTGGTGCATTCCAGGCCATCACCAACCACATTGTGCACCTACAGACTCAGCATGACAGGATACAGATCATGGCCATCTGGTCTGATTGAGATGTAGAGTATCTCAGTAACAATGCCAAGAATTATTTTGAAAATCAAGGCATTCGTCAGGAACTCAGGATGCATGACTAGGGATGAGCATGGGTATACCCATGGGTATCTCCACACCAACCCACACCCACACCCACCAAAATACCCACACCCACAGCATGGGTATGGGTTTTTCTGTGGGTATCAATTTTTGATACCCAATACCCACACCCATGGTGGGTATACCCATGGGTACCTATGGGGTGAGTCATATAAATTGAGCAGAAACTGCAAAGTTAAATTTGGAGTTTTACACTAGTGTACACTATAAGGTAATCTTACCCCAGTTGTCCTCCAATCCCTGCTCCTCATCTAGATCTAAAGCTCAGATACTACCTTCAGATCATCTGATTTCACAATGTTTAACAAGCTCCATGAGCCAAGACACACCACAGCACATGTCAACTGAGCAGATAATCTAGAACAGACATGAGAAGGATCAAACAGTCATGGTTGAAGAGCTGTTCAACATCAATTGGTATTGCTAGACATGATTAGCATCAGTAGTAAACCTTTGAAAATTTTAGAATGGGCTTTACAGTGTCAAGATGGGCAGACCTGTGTGGTGGCCACTGCTGTCAAACAATGTAACAAACAATAAGCCACATGAACCCCTAACCCACCATGTGGGAATGGGTATGGGTGTGGGTATCACCAACACTGACCCATACCCACACCCACCACATACTGCCAGCCAAGGATGGGAGATCCACCAAATTGATATAAAGAATGTGTATCTTAATGCCACACTCACCAAAGATGTCTATATGCGTGCACTGCCTGGATACCTGAACACTGACCAAAAGGGAAAATTCCTTAAACTCAAGAGACCTCTCTATGGGCTGAAGCAGTCAGGATTCAAATGGTACAAAACACTATGTGACTTCTTTTTGAAGATTGGATATGCATGTGCAATGATGGATCATGCCATATTTTATTACAAGCTGAAAGAATGCTCACACATCACTTTGGTAGTCTCAGTTTTGACTGATGACATGGCACTCACAGGTGACTCAATTGAAACAATCGAATGTGAAACGAGACGGAATCATCAAAGGTTGAACCTTAAACCTCAAAGGTGATGTCTTCCCTTCAACGGGGTATTGGTGGTTGAGTAAAGATGGAGCGCCGGTTTATCCTCTGGCTAAGAGTGTAGATGAGATAAAGTTTCCCAGTAGTCCCTCAGAAGATCCTAAGGGGTCTCGCCTAGAAGAAAATCACCTGGGGATGATATTCCAAGTAGCAAAGACTGGGGTTACCAGTCGATGCGTCTACTATTTAAATACTGTACATGATCATGCACAGACCAAGTTGTGTGTATCTGAGTATGGTAAAAGGAAAATGTACAATGTTTGAATAATCGAGAATGGAAAGTCCTGTGTGATAAGCATGTATCATGACAAAGATGAAATGACGAGCTGCACAGCTCTCTATGGCATGTGCCTTCCGATACAATCACGATCGGGTAACATTGTAAGCAGAGATGACTAAGAGATAAGAGAGTCAATATGTCCAAAAAGAGAAAAGGGGTTATTCCCAAAGAGATGGCTGCCGGGAATAAGTCTGAAGTCTTGACCGACAGCCCTTGACAAGTGCTGCAAAGTGGTCACGTGCAACAGATCACGCGACAAATGAAATTATACTGTTGCAGGAGTGTACCAAAAGGAAAACATCAGGTGACGTCGAGTCACATGATCTTCGAAGTACATGTAGACAGCTTTCTTCAAGGATCACTGCAAGAAGGGTGGAGTCCTAAGTAAAAGTTTGAAAAATGTCAGTAAAAATGTAGTGTCTTTCAGGAATAAAAGTTGGTTTCATAACAGAATGGGTCAAGGGTAAATTCTGATCACAGTTCGAGATATCTGATCTTGGCGAGATAAAGTGGTTACTCAGATTTAAGATCACTTACAACAAAAATGCATGCACACTATCAATGTCGCAAGATGCATATGTTGACACACTCACCACCTGATTTGGACTCGCCAATGCCAATCCCATCTCGACTCCACTTGAACCCAGTGCCTCACTATCTCCTGAGCAATCCCCAACCTCACCATCCGAGATTGCTGAGATGCAAAAGGTCCCATACCACAAATTGGTTGGATCATTTGCATGGGCTGCACTGGGCACATGCCTGGACCTAGCCTTTGCCACATCAACCTTATCACAATTCTTGCAGAACCCTGGATGCACACACTGGCAGGCCATGAAATGCATCATACACTACCTCAAAGGCACCCACCAATATAGCCTCAATGTCACTGATCCAGATGAGGGCATCACAGCATATGTTGATGCCAATTGGGGATCACAACACCATCATCATTCCATATCTGGCCATGTCATCTCACTTGCTGGAATGCCAATCTCCTGGGGATCATACAAGCAAAACATTGTCACATTATCCACGGTCAAAGCAGAGTATGTCACTATGACAAATGTGCTCAAGGATGTCATATGGCTCTGGAATCTCATGTCCAAGATCCACACACCCATTACCGGACCAACTCCACTGCTCTGCAACAACCAAGGAGCTATTGAAATCACTTGGAACAATCATTTTCATCCTCATATGAAGCACATTGATATATGGTACCATTTTATTCGAGAAGCTGTAGTAATGAATAAGTCGAGCCTACATACATCCATATGGACATCAATGTCACCGATCTCTTCATGAAATCCCTACCTTGCCTGAAGGTCAAGTGCTTTGCTCAGATGCTTGGGCTACTTTAGACTTGAGTGGGGGTGTTGAGATATGAGACTTACAAGTCTAGATAGTTAGTAATATGATAGTAATATGACATGCATGTCGGACTACATAGGATAGAATTTTTCTCATGCACACCTCAGTTGCATTTGACCACAATGTCTGAGGTGAGCCATCCCACATTCTACATTATGGCATATACTCACTCATAAATAGTCTTTCCTTCATACAGGTAATTACCAATAGAGTCACATTTGACCATGATGACTGAGTCTTTCCTTCATACAGACACGTCTTCCCTTAACATGGAGGTTCCCACATGTTTAAAAAGATAGATCAAGCCTTCTCTCTCAATCTCTTGTCCAAGGGAACAAGGTTCAACTATGATGCTTGGGTGGAAAGTCCAGACAAAGTCAAGAGCAGAGGTTATGGTGAACTGTGAGGAGAATAACTCACATTCTAGATCAAGGAATATGGCTGAGGTGAAGGACAAGTGGAGTGAACCAAGGACATAAAGTTAATTGACTGGTTGAGGGGAATTGTCATATGCATCCCCTCTTATATACATATGTGAGGTTCTTATCTACCAATAAGAATGGAAGGATAAGAACAATAAGAGATAAGGATGAGTCATGAGAAATGACTAAAGATACAGTCGTATCGTATCATATGTGTAATACATACCCTTATTGTCCAATAGCATAAAGGACTTCTTATCTCACTATCATCTGAAATGAATAATATGATAGTACTCACCTCAGTTCTAGAACCACTCTAGAACTGGTATCAATCTAGATCTGAGTCTAGAATGATCTAGATCATATGACATATGAATGATGAAATCTGAATAGTAAAATGTAATAGATCTGTTATGAGATCATCATCAAGATCTCATCTCTTGACACAAGGTACATAGTTCTGAGTTCTGGATATGTGTTGAATCTTCAAGTATATGCACACATGTAGATGTGTTCTGAATGTGATGACAGACTTGAAGTCTGTGCTAGGTGCGGACATTTGCAACAACTTGAAGTTTGGGATGGGTCTAGTAAATGTGAAGACCCAGATCCCAAACTTAAAGTTTATTTTTATTGGGTGAGAAAGCACCATGATGTAAAGCCAGCAAAACTCGGGTTGTGCAGTGACAGACACTACTAGTAGATGTGAACAGTAATGTTACGCATGTGTGGAACAAAGACTTCACTCATGATCCTTCATACTCGAGGAGACCAGCAGTGTCCTGAAGCAGAGTATTGACTATTGCCCACAAGGGAGAAGTCCCAACATGAGTAAAAGAGAAGACAAACTGGAAGGGCTTAGCGCAGGAGCAAGTCGAGTGACCTTCATCAGGAGCAAAGACTTTGCAGGCAGAAATGCATAGAATTAGCTGAAAAGCTATCTACTACAAGTCGACCCTTTATATACTATAGGGGTTACCATAAAGGGGTGATGCATATAAGGAAATCAACAAGATGTGTTGCATCACGTGTATCATAAAAGGGAATCAACAAAAGATGTGTAAAAGGAAACATATGTGTATAAGGAAATGCGGAGTCCTGTGTCCAAGAAAGGCATCAGAGTTCTGTGTCCATAAGGAGAAGCAGAGTTCTGTGTGATATAAATGGAAGAGATAAAAATAGGACTTCCTGGTGTAGGAATGAGTCAGAAAACCAGGGGTGTCCATGAATGTGGGAAATGGTGGTGTTCCTGTGCAAAGATCAGAAGTCATGTATCACTGGGTTGTATTGACCGGAGTCAATGATCTCTCAAGTGAGGTCTCTATACACTGTGGAAGAAAGGTCAAACCAATAGCAATCATAATGATGAGTAGGAAGGAAAAACGTATCCATGTCTGTATCCTTGTCTCCAAGGAGTTGTCTCCAAATGATTTCAGAATCACATTCCCAAGTATCCTCAAAATCCGTAACACAAGGTGATTCTTCTTTTATTGAAGGGGTTGGTGATCTCATCCTTGATTGTGGACTTTTTCTTCCTGTTGGGATGACTAGAACAGTATCATGTCTAGTTGGAGGTTGCAAATCTCTACTGGTCTGTTCTTCATCCTCAGGGGCATTTGCTGATTCTTCTAGAATCTGGAAAAGTCTTTTGTCCTCTTTTGAACAACATAAGAAGGTTCTTTCATCGAAAGTAGCTCCTGTTGCTACCATGGCTTTATGTCTTGGTACTGACCAAAATCTCCATCCTTTAGTATTAGGTTCATATCCAATGAAGATCATTTCTTCACCTTTTGCTGCAAGTTTGTCCTGTCTGAGTTCTGGTGGAACAAAGATGTATGCCTTGGAACCAAATATCCTGAAATAGGAAAGATCCAGCTTTGACTCATATATGGCTTCATGAGGAGATTTCCAAGAGAGTCTTCTCATTGGTTGTCTATTGTACATGTAGATATGTAAAGCAGTCTCTAGGGCATCTTGCCAAAAGGTAGACAAGTGTGAAGTTGCATGGCTTGTGCTTTCTCCATTAAGGTACGATTGAATCTTTCAGCATGACCATTTTGTTCAGGAATGTGAGGGACAGAGGTTGTTATGATTCCATCATCCTTTATTCGAACTTTTTACTTAACGAACAACTTTGCTATGCTTGGCCCTCGAAGATGAGCACCAACATGTAATTCTAGTCATGTGACTCTTTCACACGATCACGTGACGTTCCCCTTTTGGTATGCTCCTATGTCAGTATAAATTTCCTTCAGTCATGTGATCTGACACACATGACCACTCTGGCACTTGCCGATTGGCCGATAGCTTATCTTCTGCTCTTCTTTCGCTATTGGCTCTTCCTTATCCCTTATCTTCATTCCCATTGACACAGACAATATGACTCAAGATACGTGATCCTCGCATCGTACGACTCTCTTCTCCTTTTTCTCATTGGACAATACGATATGCACTGCTTGGTCCGTGCACGATACTTAGAACTATTTAAACCCATGTACTTAGTCGACTGGTTTCCCCAGTCTTATCTATGTACTTGATTCTACTTCCAAGGGTAGGATTTAAGGATAACTCCTTCGCCTTACTTGGACCACTATCCTCTTTCCAACATACCACCTTTACATGACTTTCAAGCCTCCCTTGTCGCCACGTTCATTGCTGGGAAACCCCTAGAACCCGGCGTGCTCATTCTTATTTCCTCCTTTGTTTGTTTGAGTGATGCTCTGCTTCAGAGGTCTGATGCTTAATGCCTCTGGATGTGAAGAACAACTTGATGTCATCTGACATGTTTTCTCCTCCTCAGTCTGAACAGACAGAAGTGATGCAAAGATCAAGTTGTGTCTCAAGAAATGTAAAAATCACCTTGAGGTTCTGAAAAACTTGGGATTTCTCCTGGAGAAAAGCAAGTGTGGCATAGCCAAAATAGTCATCAATGCAGGTAAGGATATATTGTTTCCTAAAATGTGATTCTGCAGGCATAGGTCCCATAAGATCTGTGTGAAGAAGAGCAAGAGGGCAAGCTGAACGCTTTTGAGATTATCCAAATGACCGATCTATCATCTTGCCTTCTGCACAGCCTTTGCAGGGGATATCAGATGATGGGAGAGTGATGGGTGTAGTACCAGAAGAATGAATGGAAAGATGTTGAAGAGCATTCTTCAAACAATGACCCATTCAGAGATGCCATAGTGTGAAAGAATCTTGACCTATTAATGATGTAATCTATTCTGGAGTAATCAGTGATGACTGAAACCAGTGTAGATTGTTCTCTGGAAATAAAGCAGTGGCCTGTATTACCAGAGAATCATCACTGTTCAAAATTACAGTTTGATTGCCTCTAACATTGCATTTGTAACCCAGGGATGCAAGTGTTGGTACAGACAAAAGTCTGTGGGCTGCATGAGGTGCATACCAGACATTTTTGAGTAAGAATGGTGGTAGATCATTTGGACAGATAATGACTGTGCCTGGTCCATGTAATGTTGTCATAGATCCATTGACTACAGTTGCTGATCGAGTTCATTTTTCAAGATGAGCAAAATCATCCAAGTATGGTGATATGTGGTCTGTACAACTACTATCAATCATCCAGCAGTCTTGAGTCTGGCATGTCTTAGTTTTAACCAATGCAATGTTTGTAACATTTTGATTGAAGCAGGAATATTGAGAGCCCTGTTAATGATAGACCCCCTAACCAGGATATCATTGGAAAGCCCTGATCAAGGGCTTTCGAATGGTATATGGGTTTATTATGTAATACTCACTATATCAGGAAATATGTCAAAATTGGTGTGAGGTACTCATTGCATCAGTTTTGTTGCTGACACTCTAAGTATTCAAAATGCATATTGTAAATGGTTATTACATAAGCAATGGATCATGTGACAAGGAATAAGTTCAACATGATACAAACACACACACACCATTACTTTGTCCACAACCACCATCATGAAATCTCTCTCAGTTGACCAAACTCACCACATCATCTCTCTTTTGGAATTGGGGCAATCAACCCATCAAATTGCCAAATCCACTGGT
>JBBPMU010000933.1:0-12215 GCA_038090475.1 Wakefieldia striispora | reverse complement strand
AACACTATGACACTATGACACTATGACAACTATGAACACTATGATCCTACTATGAACACTATGAGCACTATGATTTCACTATGAGTACTATGAGTACTATGACAAAAACCTGGTTTTGCTGATGCTCCTACTTCTCGTGCACCTTTACCCCCACCGAACACAATTACGACATCTACGACCGTGAACTCCTTGCCATAATCAAGGCTCTTGAGGAATGGCACCAATACCTCAGCGGTACTCCTCATCCTGTCACCATCATTACTGACCACAAGAACCTTGCCTATTTCAAGGAGCCCCAAAAACTCTCCCGCCAACACGCCCGTTGGATGCTCTTTTTACAGGATTTCGACATCCTCTATGACACCCGCCCCGGATCCTATATGGGGCCCGCCGACGCACTATCTAGAAAGGACTTCATTGACACCTCCAAGGACAATCAGGACGTGATTCTCCTCGACCCCAAACATTTCATAAATGCCATTGACGTCAACCTCACCAATAAAATCACCGAATCTACCCCAGATGACCCCATCGTTCAGAAGGCCATGCTTGCCCTCCAGAACAGCTCCTCCTTGTTCCCCTGGGCTTCGCCTAAAGATTGGGAGTTTCATAACAGATCCCTCTTCTTCCAGGGACGCCTTTACGTCCCCGACTCTGCAAGAAAGGAATTGGTTACCTCCATCCACGATTCACCATTGGCCGGCCACCCCGGCTATTTCTGTCTCCTACACCTCCTTTGTTGGGACTATTGGTGGCCTGGTATGGCTACCTTTGCTCGCAAATTCTTTGCTGGCTGCGCCACTTGCCAAGCCAACAAGGTCGTCACCCACCCCACAACCCCCCCATTATCCCCTATTCCATCTAAAGCCACCTGCCCCTTCCAACAAATCTCTGTAGATCTCATCACCGATCTTCCCCTGTCAGACGGCCATGATTCTATTATGGTCGTGGTCAACCATGGTCTTACAAAGGGGGTAATTTACATCCCTTGCTCGAAATCTATCACCGCCAAGGGGGTCGCTTCCCTCTTCTTTTCCCAGGTTTTCCCCCGTTTTGGCCTCCACGACAAACTTATCTCCGATCGGGGTCCTCAGTTTGCCTCTGCATTCGCTAAAGAACTCGCTCACCTCTTGGATTACGACCTCGCCCTTTCCACCACCTATCATCCTCAAACTGATGGCGAGACCGAACGGGTTAACCAGGAACTCGAAACTTACCTCCGCATCTTCTGTGATGGAAAACCCACCACTTGGGCATCACTCCTTCCTATGGCGGAATTCTCTCATAACTCCAATGTCCACTCAGTCACCAACCAATCGCTGTTTTCCCTCATGTACGGCTATGAACCCTATTCCTACCCACCGCTCTCCCGGACTACCTTTGTCCCCGCCGCCGAACAACACCTCACCAAACTCGACGAGGCTAGAACGGAAGCTCTTGCTGCCCATCAAAAAGCGCAAGAAGACATGAAATCCCGCATCACTACCAAGTTCTCCCCATGGAAAGTTGGTCAGAAGGTTTGGCTAGACAACAAAAACCTGAAACTCAGCTACCATTCACGAAAACTCTCCCCTCGACGAGAAGGCCCCTTCAAAATCACACAAGTCATCTCCCCTGTCTCCTATTGACTCAAGCTTCCTCCCACCTGGAAGATACACGACGTCTTCCACGCTTCCATTCTCTTCCCCTATCGGGAAACAGACGAACATGGCCCTTCATTCTCACGACCGCCACCGGATCTTCTTGGATCAGAAGAAGAATACGAAGTCGAAGCTATTGTGGGACATTGGGGTTCTGCTCGGAATCCGCAGTTCCTTATCAAATGGAAAGGCTATCCATCCTCCGATAATATGTGGGAACCACCGTCCAATTTGGTAAATGCCAAGACCATCCTCAACCTATATAAAGCTTCTCGCCCCAAGGCTTTCCCCTCGTTCCGTTCCCCTCCTACATGATCGAAATCACCTTCCCCCTCGTCGTATTCCTCGTCTTTTCCACCCTCACTGTCCTCTTCTTCTATTGCATCTTCGCCATCACTCTCAAAGTCCAGTATTCACACGACTCCCTCTTCTTTGTCACCCACGTCACTCCCCACGGAATCTCTGTCAGAATCATCTCCCCCCACAACATCACCACCCCTGTCCTCCGCTACTCTACCGGCACCTCCTACTCTGGCTGGACGGCTGAGGTGGACGGTTGGAATGATTCTTGAGTCATTCCGCTCCCGTTCCTCTTCTCACTCTTCTCTTTCCATGCCAGTTATCCCTTCCGTATCCCCTATGGCATACTTGGAAGTTCCCCTTGACGCCTTGCTTTCTACCCTCGATCCAGTCCCTATTTTTCTAGATAGACTTCCTCGCTTCCACCAGAACGTCTTCTATGCCGCGATCATCTCTTCACCACCACTCTCCATCCCACTCTCGAACATTCCCCTACTATCTCAATCGGTGGTGACCATCCCCATCCTCATCCAGGCCTTCAGAAATACCCTCCTATCATCTGAGATTCAGCAGCGGTCTCTGATCCAACTTGGAGAATCATGGGCGGCAGCCCTCGCCTATTCCATTCAGGGTACCGGAGGAATCATACTCGATGCATTGGACCATGTCGGCTTCAGACTCTTTGTCTCAACCCTCCCCGCCACCAACGTCCAACCCCTCCTTTGAACCACTCTCATCAGCCTCTCTCCTCTCCAACGACGGGACTATCTCTCATCCGCCAAGTATGGAGCGCTCCACCCTTTGGGACGAACTACCTGTCTCTACCCAGTTACCAGAGCTCCTCTACCTGCCCCCGTCCCTACCTATCCAATCCGACCTGATGAGTTGGAATTGACTTCCTTACCCTCTGTTGATGCCGCCCCTCCCCCATATTCTTCCCATGGCCAATCTCTTCCCCGACAACCCACGCCTGGACTCAATGCGACCCATCTGGGATCTCCTGGATCTGGAGCACGTATTCAGCCACACACTGCGGTTGTCGAACTCGACCTTGATGAGGTTAGAGAATTTCTCACAACCCTCGCTGAACTCACAGAGCCAGTCTCCTCTCCCTCCCACTCCCCAGTCCCGGTCCCCCCTCCCGTCCCCTGATGAGTTTCTCGCCTCCGTGCTTGCTATCATTGCAGGTCCACTGGTCACCTCCAATCCAGATGCCCCCATTATTGATGCACCCACTGCCTTCGTACCTCCCCTGGACATTTCTCCTGAAACTGCCTAGTCGACCGATGACACCACCCTCACCAGACCTGACGATTTATTGATGATGATGCTCTCCCAGACTTCAACGACGAGCACATCTGATGATAATGATTTGGTGAATCATTCTTCCGACAGGGGAGCTAATGTTACGGATTTCGAAGATACCTGGGAATGAGATGTCGAAATCATCTGGAGACAACTCTTTGGTGAAGAAGAAATGGACATGGATACGTTTTTCTTTCCTACTCATTCTTATGATCGCCACTGGTTTGACCTTTCCTCCATGGCGTATAGAGACCTTACTTGGGAGATCATCGACAGTGGTCAATACGACCCTCTGTTCCATGACTTCTAGGATTATCTTCAGACTTCTCATGGGAACACCGCTGTTTCCCACGTTTATGGATGCTCCCGGACTTCTGACTCACTTCTACCGGGAAGTCCCATTTGTTTCTTTCCTTTTATACTTAGTGGCTCTCCACTTCCTTTTCTGGACTACAGGACTCCGATACCTTTCTTGGACACGGGACTCCGCATTTCCTTTTACATGTACGTTTCCTTTTATGTGTCCTTCATTGATTTCCTTTTACGATACACATGACGCGACACGTCTCGTTGATTCTCTTTCTCGTCTATTTTCCCTTGTTTGTACCTCATAGTATAAATACCCGCTGATGTACTAGAATAGCTCTTCAGCTTATTCTATGCATTTCTGCCTGCAAAGTCTTTGCTCCTGAAGAAGGTCGCTCGACTAAACTCCTGTGCTAAGCCCTTCCAGTCTTCCATCTCTTGTTACTTACTGGGGCTTCTCTCTCACGAGCAATAGCCATATACTCTGCTCCTGGTTGTCGACGACACCATGAGTATGAAGGATCTCGAGTGAAGTCTTTGTTCCGCACCTGCGTAACATCGAGGACAATTGGTCTGTGCTGTGATTTCCCTATGTTGTAGTGTTCATCCAGCACACTTGGGACGGCTTCGGATGGACTCCTGGTGCCCAGGGACCCACGAATTCAGCGTATCCTTGCTTGGCATTGCTCAATCCAAGTCAGTTGATGAATGAAGTCTTTTCGACTGGTGCGCTTGTATCGTCCTTTCCCAACTCTGTGCTCTCGTTCTCCCTTGGTGTGAGATTAAGTTTCACTCTCCACATGGTAGTAGTTTGTACTGACTGGTTGCGTGGAGTAGGAGTCGGTTGTTCCATACATCAGGATACAAGTTGTGTAGTCACCAAGAGCATGGAACTTGTAAGTGGAGAGATTAAAAGTTTTTCATTGGCACGCTGGTATTACATTGGTTGAATGGTCTTGCTAGGACCAGGTGCGGACTATGCGACGCTGGCGTCCTTCGGCCTCACATTTGAGTTCTCTAGTGTGAAATGCTGGGCATGTGTTGTCCGCAAAACTGCATAGACCATTTCCTAGAGAAGGGGTGATCTTATCCATGATATCCAGGGTTTCATCTGTATGGGTCCATAGTTTTGCGAGTGCATGCCACTCACAAAGGAGGGATAGAAGCTTCAAGACATCCTTGTCGTGACCATCCAGGAGTAGTCCTTCAAAAACTGGTAGGGAACACTGTCCAGTGTTATTTAATTCAAGAGCCCAAGCGACAAAAGCTGTCATGTATCTGGAGAAGATCCTCGAAATTGTGTGCTGCAAGCCGTTTCATCTCTGATGCATTCTTAGAAAATCATCTGATCATGCTCTGTCCAAATGTAGAGACCTGACAGTATCTTTAGTTTGAAGTACATCAGTTGGATGACTGGCCATAGTACAACGATCATCACTTTCCTTCTATTGAGCTTGCACAGCTTATTGCCTTGCAAGCTATCCAACATGTGTAAGAGATGTGTAAAAACAGCCTTCCAGACCCCAAGCTTGAACTCATGCAGCATATCAACCACAAGCATGAGGAAAAAGTTGAAGTTGAAGACATGGAATCTTTCCGAGAAAGCATTCTAAGTGGGTCATAAGTGGGTTAAATTCCAATTCTACGTATACATACCAAGATGGGTACAAGGGATTCATCCTTTAAAAATGCTTCAACCTGCATAGAATGCACGGTGTAATTGTTCTTGTAGATAAGTCTGTGTGCACTCTCGATCTTGTTTCTCCAGCAGATATTATTGATATGGAGCAATGACTGTCACTGAGATATCTCCTGTCACATGCCCATATCACAGACACGTGTCATAGGAAGTGTGCACCATGGACATGGACATCCTCCGAGATTGCAAACAGATGCTATTAAAACCCTGTTTGGACACATGTAATGTTAGCAAAGGATTAGGACTAGCTGAATAAGGACACCACTTCTCAGAATAATTGGCAGAATATGTGAATATATGAGGGTAGAACCGTCGTTTGATACCATCACAACATAATATAACGATCCCATGTTGATAGGCCCTCATGAACTCCTCATCGAGGAGTATTTTCCACTGTTCATGAAACAGCTCTCGTTGGCAATGCATAGCAATGTCCTCGCTTGCAGCTTTGTCTGTTATGAACCCTATATTTCATTCCTGAAAAGATGCTACACTTTATTAACATTTTTCAACCTTTTACTAGAACTCACTTTCTTGCAGCAATCCGACTGAAGAAAGCCGTTTACCTGTACTTCAAAGATCACGTGACTCGAAGTCACCTGATGTCTTTCTTTTGGTATGCTCCTGCAACAGTATAATTTCTTTTGTCACGTGATCTGTTGCACATGACCACTTCGCAGCACTTGCCAATTAGACCGTCGGTCGAGACTTCAGATTTATTCCCGGCAGCCACTCTCTTTGGGAATACCCCTATTCTTCTTTTGGACATATTGACGATTTCTCACTTAGTCATTTCTTTTTACGAGACTACCCGATCATGATCGTATCGGAAGGCACATGCCATAGAGAGCTGTGCGTCTTACTCATTTCACCTTACTCATGATACATTTCCATCGGACAGACATTACCATACGAAGATTACCAGGTCTTACACCTGAAGGGCATTTGCCATATTTAGTATTTCCCTTTATGGTCTCTTGGTCTGTGCGCACTTCGCCAGACTTATATAAGTAGAGTACACTTGTAGACTGGTTCCCCAGTCTTAGCTATTTGGAATTTACTCCCCAGGGTATTTTCTTTTAGGCGAGACCTCCTTAGGATCTTCTGAGGAGTCTACTGGGAACATCTCTTCATCTACACTCCTAGCCAGAGGATAAACCGGCACTTACTCTTTACTTACTCGACGATACCCCACTGAAGGGAAGACTTCGCCTTTGAGGTTTGAGGTTCAACCTTCGACGTTTCTGTCTCGTTTCACCTAGCTAAGACTACCTACTCGAACGCGAAGTAGACGGGACACTCTCCGCCCAGTACTAGGGCAACTGGTTTTCACTTGGTCAAGGCGTCCCCAGAGGTCCTCTCAGTAGGGCCAGTAAGGACTAATATCAAGGATGATGTCGGTCAACTATCCACCAACTACAAGAAAGAACTCCTTTGGTTATCTCCCAGGAGTAAAAGAAGTTGAGGTACGAAGATTGGCTACTGCTGACTTCAGGCGTATGTATTACGCTCCCCCGAATCCCCATCGATCTCGGGAAGGAAGTCTCCGGGATGTCTTCTTCGCCAGCGCGACTACCCTGTTGCACAACATGCCGTTCGACGCGGCCTACAAGATGTATGTCGAGGCCTATTGGAAAGTGGGCCAAGTCTTTCTCGCGGAGCTAGACCGCTCCCGATTTGAACAACAAGTCGCCAGGCACTACACAGCACCTGAAGCCGAGGCTTACTATAGGAAAAAGCTCGGTCAACAACTGAAGGAAGAAAAGAAAAGAGAAAAAGGAATAAAAAAGGTAAAAGAGGGGGTAAACCCCTATAAAAACAAATTTTCTTTATTGGACGAAGTAGTTTTCCCCACAGACATTGGGATCGAAAGGAGAGGCTCTGCGCCCTCCTGTCAGAAGGCTGACTTTGTGTCGCCTGAGGTTGACTTCAAGTCACCACTGAACTCCCGACCGGACTATGAGTCCAGGAAGGCATCCCAAATTCCCACATACAATTTTAACTCTTTTTCACCCTCATGAGTGCCAACCCCCACTCGTTTTTACAAAGACCCTTTTGATTTATCTTTTCGAAAGAAATCCACGGGCCCTCGCCCACTTCCTGCCTTTTCAAACGTTTCCCACTCTTCTCTATTTATTTCCGCTTCCGACATTATTTATTCAAACTCTACTATACATTCAGGCTCGATTTCTTTGCCCACTAATGTTTCCTTTCATTCAGGGTACCCACTTCGGTGGAAGACAGTGACCTGTTCGTCGCTGTTAGACTCAGGAGCAACAAACACGTTCATAGATCGATCATTTGTTGAAGCTAACGGAATTATAGGTACCCCATTGGGAAGACCGGTCAGTGTCTCAAACGCTGACGGTAGCAACTCGAGTATTGGAAAGATTACCCACAAAGCAAGGATTATTGTGGAAGTCGAGGGTCATCAAGAACCCATTGAAGCGTTTGTCACAAATTTAGGCACTCACGAGATTTATTTAGGATTCGACTGGCTTGTACGCCACAACCCAGAAATCGACTGGGCTACAAAATCGATAGAGTTTACTCGTTGCTCAAGATATTGCAATGAAGGAAGAATACCAGCAAAGCTGAAGAAGACAATGGAGATACCCTCAAGGGAGGATGATTACGATCTATACAGCAGGACGATATGGAACAAAGAAGAATACCAGCCTACGGACTCTGGCCGGGCTGATGAGAAGATTTCCTCCGTTACGGAGAAGCAGGCTATGGACTATGGCCAGCCTGATAGTTGGAGAATACCGTCCTCGAAACCTCGGACGATGCCCACAGAGAAGTGGAAGATACCCCATCACGGGATGAATAACGGATACCCCTATTTCCAAAGAGGGATGACAATTGAAGAAGAAAAGAAGTACCTCAAGGAGAAGGTGCCCCTATGTTACCACAAATATCTCGACGTATTCTCCGAACAAGAATCAGAAAGGATGCCCAGCCGAAAACCCTGGGATCATGCTATAGAGTTAAAAGATGACTTTGTGCCGAAGAAAGGACGTGTTATTCCGCTTTCCCAGCAGGAGCTGGATGAAGTTTCAAGTTTTATAGAAAAGGAGTTGAAAAAGGGCTATATTCGACCATCGAAATCCCCTCAGACTGCACCCGTATTCTTCATCCCTAAAAAAGATGGAAAGAAGCGACTAGTCATGGACTACAGATATCTCAACGAAGGGACGATCAAGAACGCATACCCGTTACCACTTATCCCCAACCTGATCGATAGGTTGCAAGGCGCAGACCTCTTCACGACGATGGACCTCAGATGGGGTTTCAATAACATCAGAATCAAAGAAGGCGACGAATGGAAAGGAGCATTTGTCACGCCCATGGGAGCCTACGAACCGACGGTGATGTACTTCGGGATGACCAATTCCCTGCCAACGTTCCAAACAATGATGAACGATATCTTCAATGACATGTACGCTTGCATAATCATCTTCATCGATGATTGCATGGTCTACACCAAGGGGAAGACAAAGGACAAACACGAAAAAATAGTCAAGGAAGTCCTTCGGAGACTCAAAGAAAACGACTTATATGTAAAACCAGAAAAATGCCATTTCTCGGAGAAGAAGGTAGATTTCCTTGGGATCGTCGTATCTCAAGAAGGAGTGGAGATGCAATTGAAGAAAGCGGCTGGCATCGCAGACTGGCTGACTCCCACTTGTCTAAAACAAGTGCAAGGTTTCTTAGGCCTTTGCAATTATTACAGGAAATTTATTCCAGGATTCGCCAACATGGCAAGACTGCTTAACGATTTGACGAAGAAGGATACCCCCTTCAAATGGGGAAGCGAACAGCAAAAAGTGTTCGAAGATTTAAAGAAAGCATTCACCGAAGGTTCCCTTCTGGTATACCCAGACCAGAAGAAGGTGATCCGAGTAGAAACGGACGCATCAGACATAGCGACAGGTGCTGTCCTCTCTAGCAAGGGGGACGATGGTATATGGAGGCCTTGTGCCTTCATTTCACATTCTTTCGATTCCGCTGAGCGAAATTACCCAATCTATGATAAAGAACTTTTAACAGTTATTCGTGCGCTGCAAGACTGGCGCCACTATCTTATAGGAAGAGAATCATTCGAAATTTGGACTGATCACAAGAATCTGGAATACTGGAAGAAACCCCAGACGTTGTCCCCAAGACAGGCGAGGTGGCACGCTCTTTTACAAGAATTCAACTACGAAATGTGCTACAAGCCTGGGACGCAAAACGGGAGAGCAGACGCCCTCTCAAGAAGACCAGATCATGGTGACACGGTAGAAAACCACAACGAAAACGTGGTAATGATTCCTACTGTTTCAAAAAAGAAGTTTATCCCGAGAGATGCCATCGAAAAGACAATGACTAACGAGAATTCCGACCTAAAGTCGATGAACCCCTTAGGAGATTCCTCCCAGCCAGAGGAGAAGAGCTACGAAGCGAGGAATATCAAGATCACCTCTAGCTTTTTCGATCAAGTAAGAAAAGAGTCAAGATCCCTGCTACGCGCAGATGTACCAGAAGATTTCCGCTACGATTCTAGCGAAGAGGTATATAAAAACCTTTCTTTCAAAGTATTTGTTCCCCGCTCGCTGCGGATGACCTTATTAGAACAGTTTCACGATTCCCTGCTAGCAGGACATGGCAGAAGGGCACAAACATGCCACTTAATTTCTAGATTTTATCATTGGCCTGGCATCACCCGTGATGTTCAGGAATATATAGATAGCTGCAACGTGTGCGCCCTCACGAAGGGTAAGCAAAAGGCACCAGCAGGCAAAATGATACCCCTCGAGGTCGTATCTGGCCCATGGGAAGATATCTCTATTGATTTTATCACTGGTTTACCCGTTTCTAACGGATGGGATTCTATTTGCGTTATCGTTGATAGGTTTTCCAAGGAGGTGGTATTCACACCTTGCTTGAAGAAAATTTCCTCTTTAGATCTAGCGAAGCTCTTCAGGAACAAAGTATGGTGCCAACACGGCATCCCCTCTACAATTGTATCAGATCGAGGACCACAGTTCACTTCGGAATTCACCAAGCACCTGTGTAAACTACTAGGGATCCACCAAAAACTATCCATGGCGTTCCACCCACAAATGGACAGACAAACAGAATGGATCAATAGAGAACTCGAGCAATACCTTCGGACTTACGTCGCGAAGAAGCAAGAAGATTGGGCAGAATGGATCAAACTCGCCCAATTTCAACATAACAACTCACTCGGATCCGCGACTGGAACTACCCTGTTTGCAGTCACAAGAAAATATGCGCCTAGGATAGGATTTGAAGGAGATCTCTCTCGAAGCAGTGAATTCGCGAAGGATTGCAAGTCCTCACATGATCAAGTAAAAAACGCTCTAGAACAAGCACGCCAAAAGATGAAGAAACAAGGAGACAAAAAGAGATCTGACGCCCCGATATACGAAATCGGCCAAAAAGTCTGGCTATCCACGGAGCATCTCAAGCTCCCTTATGCAACAAGAAAACTTATGCAGAAATGGATAGGGCCCTACGAAATTTTACAGATCCTACCGAACACAGTAACGCTTCGACTCCCGTGAAACATCGCCATTCATCCCACGGTAAATATTTCTAGAGTTAAACCGTACAAGGAAGTCCTCCTGGGTCAAAAGAAGACCAAACCCGATGCCATAGAGGTTAATGATGAAGGATACGAAGAACACGAGGTTGACTACATCGTCGCCTCCAGATTGAACAAGAAAAAACTCGAATACCTTGTCCATTGGCTAGGATGGGATGAAACCGACAGGACATGGGAGCCCGCCGAAAACCTGCGGAACGCTCCAGAGAAAATAAAAGAATTCAAAAAGAAAAGTCCTGGTGCCCCACGAGCCTTACGTGGACTTGAGATGAGCGAGTTCCTTTCCCTGTTCAAAGATTATACCACAGATTTCGTCCCTAATGGGACATGTTCTCGTATCGACCTCGAAGCGTCGTACCAAGTCGGGACGACTTGATTCTAAAGAGGGGGTAATGTTACGAACCCTATATTTCATTCCTGAAAAGACGCTACACTTTATTAACATTTTTCAACCTTTTACTAGAACTCACTTTCTTGCGGCAATCCAACTGAAGAAAGCCGTTTACCTGTACTTCAAAGATCACGTGACTCGAAGTCACCTGATGTCTTTCTTTTGGTACGCTCCTGCAACAGTATAATTTCTTTCGTCACGTGATCTGTTGCATGTGACCACTTCGCGGCACTTGCCAATTAGACCGTCGGTCGAGACTTCAGATTTATTCCCGGCGGCCACTCTCTTTGGGAATACCCCTATTCTTCTTTTGGACATATTGACGATTTCTCACTTAGTCATTTCTTTTTACGAGACTACCTGATCGTGATCATATCAGAAGGCACATGCCATAGAGAGCTGTGCGTCTTACTCATTTCACCTTACTCATGATACGTTTCCATCGGACAGACATTACCATACGAAGATTACCAGGTCTTACACCTGAAGGGCATTTGCCATATTTAGTATTTCCCTTTACGGTCTCTTGGTCTGTGCGCACTTTGCCAGACTTATATAAGTAGAGTACACTTGTAGACTGGTTCCCCAGTCTTAGCTATTTGGAATTTACTCCCCAGGGTATTTTCTTTTAGGTGAGACCTCCTTAGGCTTTGTCCAGAATGTGCCAGATTACCAAAACTTACTTCGGCTACTCACCACAACTTCACTTGAGGTGCCGTGTGCAGGAAGCGCCGGACTCCGATCGTGATGACCATGTGTCACATTTCATAGCCTGGACTTCAGCCCACCTGCAATTCAGCAACAGCTTGCACTTATGATATTCCATCCCCTCATCATCGAGTACCATAACAGGAATGGAGTCACTCCGAGCGGCACTCCGTACAGATCCGTCACACGTGCCTTCAGCACCACGGGGACTGCTCTGCAGAGAGAAATCAAGTTAAATGGGCCGACATAAGT
>JBBPMU010000932.1:0-12216 GCA_038090475.1 Wakefieldia striispora | reverse complement strand
AGTAACAAGAGACGGAAGACTGGAAGGGCTTAGTGCAGGAGGTAAGTTGAGCGACCTTCTTCAGGAGCAAAGACTTTGCAGGCAGAAATGCATAGAATTAGCTGAGGAGCTATCTACTACAAGTTGACCCTTTATATACTAGGGGGTTACCATAAAGGGACGACACATAAAAGGAAATCAACAAGATGCGATGCGTTGCGCGTATCATAAAAGGGAATCAACGAATGACATGTAAAAGGAAACATACACGTAAAAGGAAATGCAGAGTCCCATGTCCAAGAAAGGAATCGGAGTCCTGTGTCCAAAAGGAGAAGCAGAGTTCCGCTAAGTATAAAAGGAAAAGAGATAAATGGGACTTCCCAGTAGAAGTGATGCAGAAGTCTGGGGGCATCCGTAAACATGGGAAACGGTGGTGTTCCCATGCAAAGTCTGAAGGTATACCTAGAAGTCATGGATAATAAGGTCATATTGACCACTATCAATGATCTCCCAAGTGAGGTCTCTATACACCGTGGAAGAAACGTCAAACCAATAGCAATCATAGGAATGAGTAGGAAGGAAAAACGTATCCATGTCTGTATTGTCTTCACCAGAGAGTTGTCTCCAGATGATTTCAACATCGCGTTCCCAGGTATCCTCGAAATCTGTAACATTAGCTCCCCTGTCGGAAGAATGATTCACCGAATCATTATCATCAGATGTGCTCGTCATCGAAGTCTGGGAGAGCATCATCATCAATAAGTTGTCGGGTCTGGGCAGGGAATCATTGTCTGTCGACTGGACAATTCCAGGAGAAATGGCTGGGGGACGTTTGGAGGCAATGAGTGCATTGGTAGTGGGGGCATCCGGGTTGAAGGTGTCCGGTGGACCCACAATGATAGCAAGAACAGTGGCAAGGAACTCATCAGGGGATGGGAGGGGGGATGGGGATCATGGGGGAGGGGTTGGGGGAGGAGACTGGTTCCGTGAGTTCAGTGAAGGTGGTGAGAAATTCTCTAACCTTGTTAAGGTTGAGTTTGACCGTCAGAGTGGGTGGCTGAACACTTGGTCCGGGTCTAGGAGATCCCAGATGGAGTGCATCCGGTCCAGGCATGGGTCGTCGGGGGAGATGTTGACGGTGGGAAGAATATGGGGGAGGGGCAGTATCAAGAGAGGGTATGGAAGCTGTGTCCAGCTCATCAGGTCGGATAGGGTAGGTAGGGATGGGGGTGGGTAGTAGAGGTCTGGCAGAGGGGTAGAGACGAGTGGTCCATCCCAGAAGGTGGTACGTAGGGAGCTCTGCGGATGAAATATAGTCCTATCACTGGAGAGGAGAGAGGCTGATGAGGGTGGTTCAAAGGAGGGGTTGGACGTTGTTTGGTGGAAGGGTGGGGACAAAAAGTCCAAACCCAACATGGTCAAGGGCATCAAGTATAAACCCTCTGGTACCCTGAATGGAATAGGAGAGGGCTGCTGCCCAAGATTCTCTGAGTTGGATTGGAGACTGCTGTTGGATCTCTGATGAGAGTGTCGAGTTTTGGAATGCCTGGAGGAGGATGTTATGGATTTCAAAGATACTTGGGAACGAGACATCGAAATCATTTGGAGACAACTCTTTGGTGAAGATGAAATGGACATGGATATGTTTTTCTTTCCAACTCATTCTTATGATCACTATTGGTTTGATCTTTCTTCCATGGCGTATAGAGACCTCACTTGGGAGATCATCGACAGTGGTCAATACGACCCCCTGTTCCATGACTTCTAGGATATCTTTCAGACTTCACACGGGAACTCCACCGTTTCCCACGTTTACGGATGCCCCCAGACTTCTGACTCGCTTCTACCAGGAAGTCCCATTTGTTTCTTTTCCTTTTATACTAAGCAGCTCTCCGCTTCTCCTTTTGGACATGGACCTCCGATTCCTTTCTTGGACACAGGACTCCTTATTTCCTTTTACGCGTACGTTTCCTTTTACACGTCCTTTGTTGATTCCCTTTTACGATACACACGACGTGACGCGTCTCATTGATTCCCTTATATGTTTATTTTCCTCTATTTGTACTCAGTAGTATAAATACCTGCCACTGTAGTAGAATAGCTCTTCAGCTAATTCTACACACTTCTGCCTGCAAAGTCTTCGCTCCTGAAGAAGGTTGCTCAACTTACCTCCTGCGCTAAGCCCTTCCAGCTTTCTGTCTCTCTTGCTAATGGGCTTCTCTCTCATGAGCAACAGCCACATACTCTGCTCCTAGTCGTCGCTGACACTACGAGTACGAAAGGATCTCGAGTGAAGTCTTTGTTCTGCACCCATGTAACAAAAGAATTAGCTTGTCCCTTGATCCCTGCTACTACGCACGGGATCTGACCCCCTTCACACCATGTTCTGCTCTCCTCCTGAGGAAAGCTCTTCCGACGACGAATGACCTGCTGCTTCCCCCTACACGAACCCCTATCAAACTGCATGTCCCTCTGGAACTTCTTCCCCATGCTCTCCCACTCAACCCAGATGACGAGTAGCCGGATCCTCCCAAGTCCCTGCCCCTGATACTCAATGAGGACCACTCCTGAATGTTACTCCTGGGTATACCCCCATTCCTTCCCCTCTAGGATCCACCCCTGCTCTCTCTCCTCTCCAGTTCCAATCGACTCTCCCATCTTCCCAGCATACCCCGACCACCTGTTCCCCTTCTCCTGCCCCCAGCTCTAGCAGCATGTCTAACTCTACCCAAGATGAACTCAAGGCAGCTTGCCCGGAACCCTTCTCTGGCAAGAGTGAAGACGCCTCCCACTGGCTGTTGGCGATGAAAGCTTACTTTGCCATTAACGACTCCAAGTATAACGACAAGAAGATCGTGATCACCCTCCTGAATCGAATGAACCAGGGAAGAGGGGCAACCTTCTCTGAAGCCTGGCTCACGAAGATTATGACCACCCATGTCGCCTCCTGGGCCGATACCCTTACCAAGATGGAGAAGGACTTCCGCACCATCTTTATACCCCCCAGCCTCAAAGACACAGCGCGCATGACCCTCCACAACATCCGAATGGAAGGGAAACCTTTCAATGGCGACTTCGATGCTTTCCACAGCACCTTCCAGCTCGAGGCCTCCAGGAGCGACATCTCTGATCAAGCAGTACTCAAGGATCTTCTTCGTCGTGCAGTCTTGCGTCAGATTACCACCATGATGACAGCCTTAGAGAAGGAACCTGCGACTGCGAATGACTGGCTCGACAAGGCCTCTCATTTCTACCACACGATTATTCGCAACAACTTGCTCCAGAAAGGAGGAACCTCTTACATCTGTTACGTGGGTGCGGAACAAAGACTTCACTCGAGATCCTTTCGTACTCATAGTGTCGGTGATGACTAGGAGCAGAGTATATGGCTATCACTCATAAGAGAGAAGCCTGTTAGCAAACAAGACAGAGAGCTGGAAGGGCTTAGCGCAGGAGGTAAGTCGAGCGACCTTCTTCAGGAGTGAAGACTTTGCAGGCAGAAGTGCATAGAATTAGCTGAAGAGCTATTCTACTACAACGGCGGGTATTTATACTACAAGGTACAAATAGAGGAAAATAAACGTATAAGGGAATCAACGAGACACATCGCGTCATGTGTATCATAAAAGAAAATCAACAAAGGATGCGTAAAAGGAAACATATGCGTAAAAGGAAATAAGGAGTTCCGTGTCCAAGAAAGGAATCGGGGGTCCATGTCCAAAAGAGGAAATGGAGAGCCACTAAGTATAAAAGGAAAAGAGATGAATGGGACTTCCTGGTAGAAACGAGTCCGAAGTCCGGGGGCATCCATGAACATGGGAAACGGCAGTGTTCCCGTGCGAAGTCTGAAGATATCCTAGAAGTTGTGGTACAGAGGGTTGTATTGACCACTGTCGACGATCTCCCAAGTGAGGTCTCTATACGCCGTGGAGGAAAGGTCAAACCAGTAGCAATCATATGCATGAGTAGGAAAGAAAAACGTATCCATGTCCGTCTCTTCTTCACCAAAGAGTTGTCTCCAAATGATTTTGACATCTCGTTCCCAAGTATCTTCGAAATCCATAACAACATCGGATCGACTCCATCCTCATCTCGCTCCCACGACCCTATGGCCATGGACGTGGACTATGTCTCCCTTACTCCCGAAGAGAGATCTGACCATATCAAGAAGAGGAAGTGTTTTATCTGTCACCGAGTTGGCTGTTTCGCCGGCAAACATCGTAACGGGAAGAATCACGTTTCTATCCCACAGAAGATTAGGATTGCCGAAGAAGACTCTCCTATCAACCCCATCACCGCCTACGCAAAAGGCAAAGGGCTGAAGCCCAACCAAGTAATCTCTCTTTTGGAACTGTTCTCCGACGACACTCAACAGGCCATCCTGGCTGAACCAGAACAAGATGCCGAAGAAGACGTGGATTTTCAACACTGAGGAGTAGAGTGACGTCTGCTACCTCAAGGACAAGGACTCCTGTAACAATAGCTCCCGTTTTTGTATCTTCTCCTGCAGATAGGGCAATACACGTTCCCGTATCCCTTTATGCAGGAAGGACAGGAGAAATCGTCACCACCACTGCCCTCATCGACCCTGGAGCCACTGGATCATTCATTGACTGAGACTTCGCTGTATGGAACCGAATCCCCCTCATTCGACTCGCTGAACCAATCGGAGCCAAAAATGTATATGGAACCAAGAACAAGTCTGGAGAAATCCACCACAAGGTATTCATTTCCCTTCACTACGCTGACACAGAACACCAGCAGGAACTTATGGTGATCAACTGTGGATCCCAAAACGTCATTCTGGGAATGCCGTGGCTAACAAAGGTAAACCCATGGATTGACTGGACTACTCAGACCATTGAATTCGACCATGGAACCAAGGTTCACCAACATGACGACCCTTTAAGGGAAGCACAAGCCTACCTTATTTGCTTTATCAACAAGAACCCGGATCAAGTATCCAAAGCAAATTTCGACACCTGGCAGCGAGCTGTTAAATGATGCGTCTTACACAAACTGAAACAAGCCCAAATCTTACCAGAGGTGATCCGGAAGGTACATAACTCTGTCAACCACTATTGCTGTGCAAAAGAAGGCTCCGCAGGTAGTGCTGCCTGATGCATTTAAAGAATTTAAAAAGGTATTTGATGAACCCGAAGACGGTTTCATCCCCCCATCATGGGACTTTGACCACGCCATCGAACTCAAGGACTCGTTTGTTCCTCGAAAAGCTAAACCTTACTCCCTCAATCCTGCCGAAACCACTGCCTGTAAGGAGTTCATCGAGGAACACTTGAACAAAGGAACCATTCGCCCGTCCAAATCCCCTCAGGCTGCCCCTTTCTTTTTTGTCGCTAAGAAGGATAGAAAGCTCCGACCTTGCCAGGATTATTGCTACCTCAATGAACATACTGTCAAGAACGCCTATCCTCTCCCACTTATCCCAGATCTCATGGACAAGCTCTGTGGCTCCAATATCTTCACCAAGATGGACGTTCGCTGGGGATTCAACAATATTCGCATCAAGGACGGCGACCAATGGAAGGCTGTGTTCATCACCCCATTCGGTCTTTACGAACCCCTCATCATGTTCTTTGGCATGTGCAACAGTCCACCAACCTTCCAGGCATTTATGGATCACTACTTTGGCAACATGATGGCCGAAGGGTGGCTTATCATCTACATGGATGACCTCCTGATTCACACCAAAGACGACCAAGCCCTTCATGACGAACATACCCACCGTGTCCTAGAACGCATGGCCGAACTCAGACTCCACCTTAAACTCGAAAAGTGCTCTTTTTCCCAGAAATCAGTCGATTTTCTAGGAATGATCATTGCCGAAGGCGAAATCCATATGGACCCAACTAAGCTATCTGCCATCAAATCTTGGGTTCCCCCTACTTCCGTCAAAGGTGTCCGATCCTTCATTGGCTTCTGCAACTTTTATCGGAAATTCATTGCAGATTTCTCTGCCATCGCCGCCCCCCTCATCGCGCTCACCAAGAAATCCGCCACTTGGGAATGGAAGGACGACCAACAACGATCTTTCGACTGCCTAAAGGAAAAGTTCCTTTCCTTGCCAGTCCTCTCGATGCCGGACCCTCAACACCCCTTTACTGTCATGACCAACGCCTCCCTCACCGGTGCTGGAGCAGTCCTTATGCAAAAAGATGTCAACGGGGATCTTCATCCCTGTTCGTATTTCTCTTGCGCTTTCTCCCCTACTGAGCGCAATTATGACATCTACGATCGCGAACTCCTCACTGTTATCAAGGCCCTCGAAGAATGGCGACAATACCTTAGTGGTACTCCCCACCCAGTCACCATTATCACCAACCACAAGAATTTGGCATATTTCAAGCAACCTTGTAAGCTAACCCGCTGCCATGCTCGATGGATGCTCTTTCTCCAGGACTTTGATATCTTCTATGATACCCGCCCTGGCTCTTATATGGGACCCGCCAACGCTCTCTCGCAAGGATTTTGTTGACACTTCAGAGGATAATCAAGACATCACTCTTCTTGATCCCAAGCATTTCATCAATGCTATCGACACGGACCTCACTAACAAAATTGCCAAATCATCTACCGCCGACCCTATTGTTCAGAAAGCGCTGCTCACCCTACAGAATGGTAGTTCCCTCTTCCCTCGTGCCTCCTCAAAAGACTGGGAATTCCATGAAGGCTCCCTCTTCTTCCAAGGACATCTC
The DNA here is from genome assembly GCA_038090475.1 of Wakefieldia striispora. NCBI lineage: Eukaryota > Fungi > Basidiomycota > Agaricomycetes > Agaricales > Hymenogastraceae > Wakefieldia > Wakefieldia striispora. The sequence goes on along the minus strand of JBBPMU010000932.1, from coordinate 5,521 downwards.
TACATCCCTGATGCTGCTCGGAAAGAGCTCGTCACCTCTATCCACGACTCGCCCACCACCAGCCACCCTGGATACTTCCGACTCCTCCACCTACTCTGTCATGACTATTGGTGGCCCAGCATGGCTACATTCACCTGGAAATTTATTGCAGGTTGTGCCACTTGCCAGGTGAACAAGGTCATTACACACCCCACTACACCTCCACTTTCCCCAATTCCCTCCAAAGCAACATGCCCCTTCCAACAAATCTCCATCGACCTCATCACCGATCTTCCCCCGTCAGAAGGTCATGATTCTATTATGGTCATGGTCGACCATGGTCTTACAAAGGGGGTAATTTACATTCCTTGTTCCAAAACCATCACCACTGAAGGGGTTGCCACCCTATTTTTCTCCCAAGTTTTCCCTCGATTTGGACTGCATGACAAACTTATATCCAATCGAGGCCCTCAATTCGCCTCTGCCTTCGCCAGAGAACTTGCTCGACTCCTGAACTACGACCTCACCCTCTCCACCACTTATCATCCTCAAACCGACGGCGAGACCGAACGTGTAAACCAGGAGCTAGAAACCTATCTTTGGATCTTTTGTGAAGGGAAACCATCCACATGGGCTTCCCTCCTCCCTATGGCTGAATTCTCTCACAACTCCAATGTCCACTCTGTCACCAACCAATCCCCATTTTCCCTCATGTATAGCTATGAACCCCATGCATATCCCTTGCTCTCACGGACCACCTTCGTTCCAGCCACCGAACAACGCCTTACCAAGCTCGATGAAGCCCGAACAGAAGCCCTTGCTGCCCATCAAAAGGCATAGGACGACATGAAATCCCGTATTACCACCAAGTTCACCCCTTGGAAAGTCGGTCAGAAAGTCTGGCTCAACAACAAAAATCTGAAACTTGGCTACCACTCCCGAAAACTTTCCCCTCAACAAGAGGGACCTTTCGAAATCACCCAAGTACTTTCCCCTGTTTCCTACCAACTCAAACTTCCCCCAACATGGAAGATACACGACGTTTTCCACGCCTCGATTCTTTCTCCTTATCGGGAAACCGATGAACATGGCCCCTCATTCTCACACCCGCCACCAGATCTTCTCGGATCAGAAGAAGAATACGAAGTCGAAGTGATTGTGGGACATCGGGGTTCTGCATGGAATCCACAGTTCCTTATCAAATGGAAAGGCTATCCTTCCTCCAATAATACATGGGAACCGCCATCCAATTTGGTAAATGCCAAGACTCTCCTCAACCTATATAAAGCCTCTCGCCCAAAGGCTTTTCCCTTGTTCCGCTCCCCCTCTACATGATCGAAATCACCTTTCCCCTTGTCATTTTCCTCGTATTCTCCGCCCTCACCACTTATTTCTTTTACTGCATCTTCACCATCGCCCTCAAACTCCAATATTCCCGTGACTCCCTCTTCTTCATTGCCCACATCACCCCCAATGGAATTTCTATCGGAATTGTCTCCCCCCACAACGTCACCACCCCTGTCCTCGGTTACTCAACCGGCGCGACCTACTCTGGCTGGACAGCTGAGGCAGACGGTTGGAACGATTCTTGAGTCTTTCCACTCCCGTTCACCTTCTCATTCTTCTCTCTCTATGCCAGTAACCCCTCCCGCTTCCCCGGCGTACCTGGAAATTCCCCTCGACGCCCTACTCTCCACCCTTGACCCGGTTCCCCTTTTTCTAGATAGAATTCCACGTTTCTACCACAACGTTCTCTATGCCTCGATCATCTCTTCACCCCCACTCTCCATCCTGCTCTCGAATCTCCCCCTATCCTCTCAATCGGCGGCGACCATCCCCATCCTCATCCAGGCCTTCCGAAACACCCTACTATCGTCGGAGATCCAACAATGATCTCTGATCCAACTCAGAGAATCTTGGGCGGCGGCCCTCTCCTATTCCATTCAGGGTACCGGAGGAATCATACTCGATGCGCTGGACCACATTGGTTTCGGGCTCTTCGTCCCTACCCTCCCCACCAACCATGTCCAGCCCCTCCTTTGAACCACACTCATCAGTCTCTCTCCTCTCCAACGACAGGACTATATTTCATCCTCTGAGCTCAGTGCGCTCCACCCTCTGGGACGAACCACTCATCTCTACCCCACTACCCGAGCTCCTTTACCCGCCCCCATCCCCACCTATCCAATCCGACCTGATGAGTTGGACTCGACTTCCCTACCCTCTCTTGATGCTGCCCCTCCCCCATATTCTACCTTCGGCCAATCTCTTCCCCAATGACCCATGCCTGGACTCAATACGACCCATTTGGGATCTCCTGGATCCGGAACATGTGTTCAGCCATCCCCTCCGGTTGTCAAACTCAACCTTAACGAGGTTAGAGAATTTCTCACAACCCTCGCTGAACTCACAGAGCCAGTCTCCTCCCCTTCCCAATCCCCGGTCCCGGTCCCCCCTCCTGTCCCCCAATGAGTTTCTCGCCTACATACTTGCTATCGTTGTGGGTCCACCAGACACCTCCAACCCGGATGCCCCCACTATTGATGCACCCACTGCCTTCAAACCTCCCCTGGACACCTCTCCAGAAATTGTCCAGTCAACCGACGACACCACCCTCTCCGGACCTGATGATTTATTGATGATGATGCTCTCCCAGACTTCAATGATGAGCACATCTGAAGATAATGATTCAGTGAATCATTCTTCCGACAGGGGAGCTAATGTTATGGATTTTGAAGATACTTGGGAACGAGATGTCGAAATCATTTGGAGACAACTCTTTGGTGAAGATGAAATGGACATGGATACGTTTTTCTTTCCAACTCATTCTTATGATCGCTATTGGTTTGATCTTTCTTCCACGGCGTATAGAGACCTCACTTGGGAGATCATCGACAGTGGTCAATACGACCCCCTGTTCCATGACTTCTAGGATATCTTTCAGACTTCACACAGGAACTCCGCTGTTTCCCACGTTTACGGATGCCCCCGGACTTCTGACTTGCTTCTACCAGGAAGTCCCATTTGTTTCTTTTCCTTTTATACTAAGCAGCTCTCCGCTTCTCCTTTTGGACACAGACCTCCGATTCCTTTCTTGGACATGGGACTCCTTATTTCCTTTTATGCGTATGTTTCCTTTTATGCGTCCTTTGTTGATTCCCTTTTACGATACACACGACGCGATGCGTCTCATTGATTCCCTTATATGTTTATTTTCCTCTATTTGTACTCAGTAGTATAAATACCCACCACTGTAGTAGAATAGCTCTTCAGCTAATTCTACGCACTTCTGCCTGCAAAGTCTTCGCTCCTGAAGAAGGTTGCTCGACTTACCTCCTGTGCTAAGCCCTTCCAGCTTTCTGTCTCTCTTGCTAATGGGCTTCTCTCTCACGAGCGATAGCCACATACTCTGCTCCTAGTCGTCGCCAACACTACGAGTACGAAAGGATCTCGAGTGAAGTCTTTGTTCTGCACCCGCGTAACAGAGGAGGGGGATGACCATCAATTGAGAGGATAGGTGAAACGAGTTTGGGTAAATGAAGGTTGAATCTAACCCTAAGTTAAGGGTTGCGTCGTCTGTTGATTTCTTCTAAGTCCTTGAGGCAAGAACTTCCCTTTATCAATAGGGGAATCGTCTTCAGATATCAGTCGAGTGAAAGGAGAAAGCAAGTAGATTGAAAGTGGAGTAAGTAAAAGGATGTCCCAAGTGCCCGATGAAGCAGGGAGTAAACCTAAAACCAAAGGCCTTGGGGACCTATGATCAAATGGATAAGACTGGGGTTACCAGTCGAATCCTCTAACTACTTATACTGTTACAAATCGTGCACAGACCAAGCTGTGCATATCCATCTATAGTAAGTATACACATCATGCCCCGAGAGGAGCATATCCTGAGTCATAGTCCATGAGTAAGTGAAAGAGATAAGGGAAACGTACACAGCTCTCTGTGGCATGTGTCTTCCGATATGATCACAATTGGGAATCTCCTGAGAATGAGGAAGCAGAAATGAAAATGAAGTCTGAGAGTATCTGCAGGGTAACAGTCAAAGATAAGCCCCAATGTACAGTAAGTCCAATGAAATCTCTGGTCTGATGTCTGGCTGGCCAAAGTCAGCCGAAACTCGTCACACGTGTGGTGGATCACGTGGACTGAAAGGAATTTATATCCCACCATTGAATGTCCCATCTGTCAGGAATTGGCAAGTGCTGCTAAGTGATCACGTGCCCCAGATCACATGATGAAGGAAATTATACTGGGGTAGGAGTGTACCAATATGTCACGTGAAGTCACATGGTTTGAAGTACATGTTAGCAGGGGTCTTCAAGGACACCCTGTAGTGAATCGTTCAAGTGTCTGTTTAAAGTGAAAAGGAAAGTATAAGTAAAAACGTCATCATTTAAGGAAAAGGTACGGATTCATAACAATAGGGGAAGGTTCACAAGCAGGAGCGCGAGAGGGGGTGAAGAGATGATCACAGCATAGAGGACATTTCGATGGAAACGTGGAAGTCTATCTAGAAAAATAGGGATGGGGTCCAAAGTGGATAATAAGGTGTCGAGGGGAATTTCCAAGTATGCCATAGGGGAAGCGGGTGGGGTCACTGGCATAGAAGGGGAAGAAGGGGGAAGAGTGGAGTGAGAAGATGAACGAGAATGGAATGACTCAAGAATCGTTCCAACCGTCCGCCTCAGCCATCCAGCCAGAGTAGGTTGTGCTGGTGGAGTAGAGGAGTATGGGAGTGGTGACATCGTGGGGGGAGATGATTCCGACAGAGATTCCAGAAGGGGTGACATGGAGTATGAAGAAGAGGGCGTCACGAGAGTATTGGAGTTTGAGGGCAATGGCAAAGATGGAATAGAAGAAGAAAAGGGTGAGGGCAGAGAAGATGATGAATATGACGAGGGAGAAGGTGATTTCAATCATGTAGGAGGGGGTTGGAATGAGGGAAAAGCCTTGGGATGGGAGGCTTTATATAGGTTGAGGAGAGTCTTGGCATGTACCAAATTGGATGGCAGTTCCCATGTGTTGTTGGAGGATGGATAGCCTTTCCATTTGATAAGGAACTGCAGATTCCGTGCAGAACCCCGATGTCCCACAATAGCTTCAACTTCATATTCCTCTTCTGATCCAAGAAGATCTGGTGGCAGGCATGAGAACGAAGGGCCATGTTCATCAGTTTCCCAATAAGGGGAGAGGATGGAGGCATGGAAGACGTTGTGTATCTTCCATGTGGGAGGGAGTTTGAGTCGATAAGAGATGGGGGAAATGACCTGAGTGATTTCAAAGGGGCCTTCTCATCGAGGGGATAGTTTTTGGGAGTGGTAGCCAAGTTTGAGATTCTTGTTGTTGAGCCAGACTTTCTGACTGACTTTCCAAGGGGTAAACTTGGTGGTGATGTGGGATTTCATATCGTCTTGCACCTTTTGGTGGGCGGCAAGGGCTTCCATTCTGGCTTCGTCGAGTTTGGTGAGACATTGCTCGGCAGCCAGGACGAACATGATGTGGGAGAGTGAGGGGTAAGAGCGGAGTTCATATCCATAC
>JBBPMU010000931.1:0-12220 GCA_038090475.1 Wakefieldia striispora | reverse complement strand
CTTACACTGGTGTGGATGGCACGAGCACTCTTTTCAGGGTTTACCTGCTTGCAGCGTCTCAAGAAGGTGACGATGGCAGGAAGGAATACGGTCTTTATCTCCATGGTCCGCACTCCATGATGGACGGTGGGCCTATGCTCCACGCACTGAACCTGATGTGTGAATGGATATCTTGTAACGGGATGGATGTGACGATCGTACCTTCGGAGGAGTGGAAGAACCTTCCCGTTGACGTGATTGTTGCGACGGGGGGGCTGTCTAAAGAATGGGAAGCATCCGGTGCAGAACTATTGCAAGATCTCGCGAAGCATGTGACTCGGATGTTCACGGTAAGTTTGATCCTTGCATTTTCGTCCATCCTCGTTACCTTCGAATGACCAATGATCAATATATCCTAGCTTGGTCACGGATTGCCTCCTCCATCCCGCCCACTGAATATGTCCGAAGCACCATTGCGTTGTAATATTACTCTATCGGAATCAGAAACGAGAGCAATTGTTACACATGCGAAGAAGCTAGGCATTTCGATTTCGGCGTTGTTTAAAGCGGCGAACGGCTTAGCGCAATATAAGATGAATCCATTACCTCCAGGAGCGGATGTGGATTTTCCGGCGACCACGTAAGCAACATTTCTCTACCGCACTATGTTTGATTATCAGTGGATGATTTCAGCGTTTCCCCTGAACGCTATTTGAAGCCACCCCTCAATCCGAAGACGTATTTTATATCATCTCTTAGTGTGATGCCATTATGTATCTCGGTGGCTCAGCCCTTGATGGAAAGTAGCGAGAGGGGAACGTTGATCATCGTGGCGAAAAAAGTTCAGGAGCAGTATGACAAGTACCTGGCTCATCCTTGTCTTCCCAGCTTATTAGCTGTGTTTACAAACCAGCCTTCGCCTGGAAGTTTCCAGGGGGCTAATACCACCACACTTGTACCTCCGTGGCATTTTGGCTTTCAGAACCTCGGTGCGGTCGAGAAGAGGGTGGCGACACGACACGGGGAGATCAATATTGATGATCTATGCTTCGGATCACGACTAGCGACGTTAATGTAAGGCGTTGATATTGGCCATAGTTGACGTACTCTCCCACACTTACCGTTTCCTTCTCTTCACAGGATGGTTCAGATGTGGACAATGCATAAAAGGCTACATTTTCAAGTCGAGGTAAGTGCCGTATCTGTACGGCTTCACGTTCTAAGTTGTTATGGTATCAGGGTACCGCTGCCTGGGGAGAAGAGCTCTTGAAGACGGTGCTGGAGGAGACAGTCAGGATTGGATCGCTTGTCGTGGCAAGGCATGCAAAGTTGTGATATTCCAAATCATATCTCAACTGTTATCCCGAAGTGAATATATGCATACTGTCAGCGGTGTCAAGCCGTCGTCGCGCGAACCGCGTGCATCGTCGAGTCACGCGAGACTTTGTTCCTTCAAGTTGTTACGGACATGTAGTGTTTCGTTTCATCCTGATATTTTAATATTCGTTCGTACCTAGTTCCTGGCCGGACAGGCATAAATACCCGTACGATACAGCGTACACCTTAGCTCGTCCTGCACAAACCACGTTGAGGTGAGACATCTATTTTTCCTACTCTACGTACATTGTACCTACGCGTCTACCAGACGTTTTCCGTTAGCCATTTCCTCTGCGCTCGTAACTGTTTGACACATACTTCGCAACGTGCGACGACGCCGACGAAAGGGCACGCGCAAATGATAGTGATAGCTGTACCATGTTGCAAATGGTGGTGAGTTGTGAACTCCATACATCTCGCAACAAAAGACGAGTCGTAAAGTTCCAAGCCGGAAAACTCTCGGATAAATGACTAATCCTAACTGCATTCTGCTCGAGCCCACGATGCCCCATCCCCACACAGATTAACTCCGTATCAGTATCGACATCAGCTGTCAGTCCGACGTTCCAACCTCTCGCTTAACCTCTACCTTGAAATCACTTGGTTTGTAGGAGTCTGTCTGATCGGATTTGATTCTCTCTGGCTCTCAGGCTCTACGATGCTTCGCAAGCCTGTCTTTTCCTTCTCCTCAGGAGGTCGTGTCACAAGTCCGCTGATCCGTCATGTTTCAAAGCCCCTTGCACGCATTGGCGTCGCGATGGTGGCAACCGAGGCCACCCGAGCAAAGAAGGGCGGCAGCATCGCCGATGTGTTTACTACTCTTGGTCCGAACACGACTGCTACACCACTCCCTGCACGGTTCTCTGACGTTAAACATGATGTGCTGGGTGACGTGGGCGTAACCCCCGATGTCATCGAATTAGCGTGGAAGGGTGTACTCAAGGCTCTCGAACCTCGCGTGCAAGAAATCATTTTCCAAGGAGCCAATGTGAGCTTTACTCCCGACTTTGCATATTACCTTGACATACTTAGTAGTATCTGTTCAGATCATTCCACGTATTTCTTATGAAGAGATAGAAGCAGGCCTATCGGAGAGCCGAAAAGACGCAATTCGCAAAATTGGTGTGGTAATTGTCACGGGAGGCGTACCAAAAGATGTGAGCACGTTGTCCCACTGATATGACGGACGACCGACGTAGTCAAAACTTCCAGGAAGCATTGAAGTGGAAATCCGAAATTAAAGACTACATTGCAACGAACCCCGTGAAAGGTATCATGTCTTGCAGGGCTTCCGCGGTCTGGCGCATTGCTCAATGTTTAGCTGGACAGGTTTCCCTGCGGAAGATACACAAGTATATGAACTGTACAACACGAAGCCACAAATCTATGCCCGTGCACACGACGCTTTGCTGAACACGCAAAGAACGCTTCTATCCCTCTGGCACTCCTCGTCCTCTTTCCCTGACTCCATCGACTTTGCGACGCCCATCAGCTATTTCGACCGTCTACGTATACGCACTCCTGGGGATCGTTCATTCACTCTTGGTCCACATATCGACGGGGGAAGTGTCGAACGGTGGGAGGACACGGCATTCCGGAGAGTTTGGACCGACATTCTTCGTGGTGGACAGAGTGGCTGGGCGACATTTGACCCGTTCGATGCAACATGGAGGGTGAATGCACGTCAAGATATGTATGACGCAGCGTATGTCCTGGGCTTCTTTACTTTTTCGCTTCTCTTTCCGCTGCATTTCTCAGGAATCCTGTATCGTGGAAGCGTGAATACATGATTTACCTACGTTGCACAGGAACCAGTGCACCGTCCTCCGGTGTTGGCAAGGCTGGACGTCTATGAGCTCTACTGGCGTCAATGAGGGCACCTTACGTGTCCTTCCGATGCTGTCGCTCACAACAGCCTACATCATCCTACGTCCATTCTTCAAACCGCGTGGCACCACCGCAGGGGAGACCACACAAAGTGTAAGTCTGGCGGCGGAAGACTGGGAATTGAACCTAGACGGCAGCGAGTTCCCCGGAAGTGTTCCCGGAAAGGCCCAAGAGCTGAATGAAAATACGCACCCGCACTTGCGGCTCGCTGGAACGATGGTATCCATTCCAAAGATGGAACCCGGGGATCAGGTATACTGTGAGTATCATATCCCCTACAAAGATCTTGGATCATACCGTGATGAACAGCGTTGATGTTAACCCATCAATCAGGGCATTGCGATAGTGTGCATGCAGTAGAAAGTGAACACCAGGGCGAACAAGACTCCTCGGTGTTGTACATTCCAGCCGTTCCACTTTGCATTAAAAAGTAAGGTGTCGTGTTCTTGATAAGATGCATGCTGACGACTGCGTCTACCAGCGTTCTGTACCTCCACAGCCAACGAAGCAATTTCGTCCGTGGCCTCCCCGCACCGTAAGTCTATGGTTAATTCGTTGTGTCTGTGTCTCATTCACTAACGCATATCCCTGCAGCGACTTTCCCACAGGTGACGGAGAATCCAAGTTCTTCGGCCGAGCGACTTCACAGGACATCACTAGTCAGCAGGGTCGTCGTGCCATGGGATTTGAGCCATTTATTGCCACGAGCGCTGCTAACGCGGTGCTCGTGGAGGAAGCCAATAAGATCTTGTTCGGCTGAGGTGCTTCAGACACCTGGCGAAGATGGAAGCAGATATTCGGAAATAGATGACATTACGGTAACCTCTGGCCACAGGATGTTTTCCACAAGTGAGGCTTTCTGTCTTTCGTCGCTTGTTTGAGCTGTTGTCTCGCAAGTACTCATTCTTCCGTGAGGCGTAACTCTTTCTGCATTTAAAAAGACTTAGTGGACCTTTCGTGATTGAGTAGGGAATGGTGAACATTTTTTGTCGAGCGTGCCCATATTTCACACCTCGCTTGGTGTTGCTTATCGATCGAGACGCGGTAATGCAGTCGCAGCATGAGAACACGCCCCAATAAATGTTCCTGTGAACGCAGATTCACTGGTCCGGTCTCAGTCCTTTATCATGACAGCAGCATGCCTGGAGCGAATACTCTTGCTACCCAACAAAAGTAGTGCAGAGACTCAATAGGAAGTAGACAGAGTACGATGGAGGCGTTTTTCGTGGCCCCACCTTGCTTGCCCGGGTCAGGTCTATATCCACGTATGGTATTGGGGAGAAAGACCGAGTGACGAGGACAAGGGAGAGGTGGTCATTGCTAGTGGAAGTCTGAAATTCAACGGACTTCCTGCCTGTCATGTTGCAATTCGCTACCGCCCAACCTAACAATAATTTTCCAGAAAATCTTATGAGGACCCTTCGGAAGTATTTTTGGCAGCATCATACGATGCCAGCAAGTAAAATCAGTGTGTAGGAGTGGATGTTGACCTAAGAAGGATGGGGACGAACCCTTGGTATTCAGTCAAATACGGTTCCTCAAGTCAGCTTCGCATGAGACGATGGATGAGGTCAAGCGAGATGCGTAAGCGGAGCCCGGCCAACCGTGACTGGGCTCGGATCGAACTGGAAAGCAAATTCGACAGCAGCCGCGTCGCCGCGATGATATGTATAGTATGATAGTATAAAGCCTCACTGGCCGTTGAGAGGAAAGGGTCGTAGATGGTTCCCCTATCCAAGTCAGGGCGGAAGACGTCTGGAACAGCAGGAATTCGTTGCACTGTCGACCTAATGAAAGAGGACAACCGGTTCTTCATGGTACATACAGCACGAATCTGTGGACCTCAAGCTCGGGAAGAACTGGACAAAGACACGTGGAAATTTCCAAATTAGGAACGGTGTATTAGCACGGCGAGTGGGGTTCAATGCAAACTCGGTCGAGATTTCTCTGCCAGAGTGGTAGTGCCATTTTCCATTCGACCCGCGACCGTAGTGCTTTTGATCTACATCACTCCTTCTACTTCCCTACATCTAACCCATCTACCCCTTCATGTCTCTCAACACCCTCCCGTATGACCTTTTGTTCAACATCGCGCAATATCTCTCCATCGACGATATCCACAATCTCCAAGCGGTGAGTACTCAACCTCGTCCGCCCGCCATCTCCTCGGCTCAAGCAAATCATTTCGCGTTGGTTCTGTATTGCAGACCTGCAAATCGCTAAGGGCATTTACTCTAACCCGGCCCGTCTACCGTGCACTTGCACACGGCTTACTTGCGCGCTCTCGGCCTTTGCCTCTTCCAGCATTTCAGCGTCTCTCAGACCTCTCTACAGAAAATCTCATCAGGGCGGTCGACAGAGCTCATAATTTCGAAAGAGCTTGGAGAGTCCGTGCCCCTCGTCCAGCCAGGTCCCCATTCTCTTTGTCTACTTCCTCACCGATCACATCCGACAGACCTGGCCAATGGTACACAAAGATATCCGCGCCGCCAAATGAGGAGATAGATTGGCTATCACCAATCACATCTTCATACACCCTATGTGCAACCAAGAGTGGCAGGGTCATCTGCTGGGACGTTGCACGCGATGTCTGCCTTGCAGAATGGGATCCAAGGACGCTATCCGAGCAGAGCAACAGTGACGAGCGCATTTTTAAAGATTATCACAAGATGGATCGACGTAAGTCAAGTGAAGATGGTGACGATGACGATGACGACGACGATGACGGTCAAGATGAGTTAGATGCGGAAAAGAAATGGGAGTTATGGAAATGCCGCGTCGAGTTTGAGGAACGGGCAGTGTACTTCACGATGGCAAGAGTTCTCAAGGGCTCGTAAGTGCGCAGTTCGTACCCACACGGCATTCTAATTCGGATCAACAGGTACGACGACAGCCGGGTCATGGAGTTCGTTCTCATGAAACTTGCCTTCCCGCCAGAAGTGCGAGATTGTCCCTCTCCTTTGTCCCAGTCATTGACACTTATTCCGGAACCTCATTGCTGCTCTCCTTCCAAGAGTCCAGCGAACTCTCCTCCACCATCGTCGCAGGGATCATCCCCGCAAGACTCGACTTTTCACGCGTCAAGCACATGCACAGATTCTTCCTACCCCACACGTTCACCCATATCTGCGCGAACTACATCTTCTCCCGAGTGTGATAGAGAAATGCCCACGCTCGCTATTTGCCCCGGTACGGCCCCCTCTGTGTATTCTCCTTGTTCCGGGGGTCGCTTTATAGGCACTGGCGCCACTTTGCGCGCGGGGATTCTTTTTGAAACCTCATCCCAGCCCACATCCGAACCCAAACCCATTTTCTTTCCGCTGACGTCCTTTCATACGACCGGAGTCGTCATGAATGTGTTCCTGCTGGACCCGCCACGCCGTCTCTTGAGTGCATTCGTCTGGGTAGCGAGTAGCAACACTATCGGTGAGTGACCGAACAAACTCATTGTGTTTTGCGTATTGCATATTGATTCCATCCCAGCGTTATACGTGTTGCTGGATTGGGTTAGGGACGAATACGTCTTCGTGGATACTGGTGTCAGTTGTGTAAGTAGGATCCTCTACTGCTCGCGTATGACGGTCGTTGAGCCGTTCGTGCACATCTGTGGAAGTATGTCTGACTGGCTTTTTTTAATAGCTTTTATCTTCCAATTGGTCCTGCATATTATATGAGGACCAAATAGTTATACATTCCGAAGAAGCAGATGCCGCATATCAGCATTTTTATCCTCTCAGTATTCTCCGCAACTTCGTCAGGCCCCGCAAACCGAGTCTCCTCGCGAGTCGCATCCACAACCACAATGATCAAACTGGTCACTGCCCACAGCAGACTTTTTCTCGTGACGACTTGCCTGCTATTTCGATCCGGCTATCGCCAATGAGATCGATATCAAAAAAGTTTGTCTTCCCGAGTGTCCGATCCCCGTCTATTGGGCCTGTCGAGTCTGCCTTCACCACCGCTCCCGACGGGGGAAACGATATCCCTATCGAAGAGCAGTCGCACGCTGGAACATCGAAAACCGTTAAACTATCATACGAGTCTGAAGAAGTCAACGAGAAAGAGGCATTGCTTGATGATAGCTCAGAGAGCTTTGCGGAAGACGATGATAGGTGGCCCCAGGAAGCCATGGCGGAAAGCTCAAGGTCAAAGGGGAAAGGACGAGTTGATAGTGTCAATGAGGATACCGTTGACGAGTGTGGACCGGGCCCATCGTCGAGAAGAGCGAAAAACAAGGGTAAAATGCGAGAAGTGGATGCCGAGCAGGAACAAACTGCACCAACAACTCAAGTTGGATCTTCATTGGCGTCGCACCTGGGTTTTCCTGACATCAACCATTCCTCTCCGAGCATACCGACAGTAATTCAACCTCTTGTGGAATCACACAACTCGACGACGTCATCGCCTGTTCCAAATCCATATCCTTTCCCACCCTGGTACCCTGAGTCAGCCCATTTCGTCCGACAGTGGTGGCCAACACTACCGGGCGTCCCTCGACTCAGTTGTACCGTCGTCCTCCTTGCTGCCCACGACCCTGATACTCACCGTACACGGTTTGTACTGGCCCAACACTACTTCCGTGTCCCGATCGTCCGTGAGCCGTCGATGTCGCACTCGTCCTCATCCGATCCGCGTCCAAATGGAGAAGGAGACGACGAGATGCTTCATCTCTGGTATGTCTCCACACCGTTCGAAGTCGTTTGTGTCCTCGATGTTGCGGGCGACAACGATGACGACGAAGAAGCAGGCGAGCGGCCGCGTCCCCTTGTTGCTGTCGACTTTGGACACGCTGTCTGGATAGAATATGCTCCGGAATCAGGGAGGAGCTTCGGCGTGGATGCATCGAGTCTCGAGGATAATCCGTGGGTTTCAGACAGTGAAGAAGGTGGGGGGGATGTGGAAGAAACGTTGTTTGCAAGTATGTCAGATGGTGGCAACAGGTCGGTGTCTGTTTCAGCGTCGAATACCGCAGGACGTCGTCACGATCGGCCTAGAAGCGCCATAACTGAGTCGACAGACCCGCGCGATGGTAGTGGCACGATAAGTGATTCACAACCACGCCCCGTACCGAAATGCTTGCGCTTCGTCACATTTCCGCCCGTCTTCACCGCAGCAGGTCGGAAGCTGGAGAAGCCTCGGGAGGCCCGCGCATGGCGCGAGGAGGCGGTCGTACGCACGCTGGATATCCCAGACGAGCTTGATTTGGATGGAGTGGAGACGATCAACATTGACCAGAGTCAGGGAGCTGTCATTTTGTCGGTCAAGGAAGGCAAGATCTTTATTTTGAGATATGAGTAGGTGATTGGTGTGTCACATTATGTATATATGTATGTAGCAGCCTACGTTTAGGACTCGGATATCATGACAAGCTGGCCATATATCGGGTACGGTAACACTGCCACTGAAATATGAGTCGGCTTATGTTGATGGAAGGTTTCGAACTGTGGTTACGGTCTTCCTTGAAAACTTGGACGATCATGATGGCGTACCGCCGTCGGCTCGCCCGTTGGTTACTCCTTCGGATTTGTTGCTCCAGCAAGCCTTAGATTCGAAGTTCAGCCTGTACAGCTCGTTCAGGTCGACGGATTCCAAATATATCAAACTTGACAAAATAAAACCAAACATACTACACCTGACTTCACAACCAAATTAAACAGACAAAAGTGGACCACAGAATCATTTCGAATTTCAACGGGCCGCGCTTCCTATTACTGCCACTTTGGTCATGAGGTGTTGCCTCGTGTCCGTCCACAGCAGCCTGGGTGGCTTAGATAACCGTCAAAGCCTGCCTGGAGCCTCACCTTCGCACAAGGAGTCGATCCACTACGAGCAGCTGTAGCTTGAACCCACTCTATCTTCACGAAAAGTTCACGAAAGGTGAGAATTCTTCTCCAAAAGAGTGTACCAGTCTCTGAAGGTGACCGTCATCCTGCAGTTAGTCTTCGATCGCTGTTTACGCCAAGTCCCCGCGGTTACCTATTGCCAACCTACCACTTTCAGCTCGCCACCCATCGTCCTACGTTCGTTACAACCCTATCGAAACGACCCAAATATCCCCATTTAATCAATGTTCGGCCTGTGGGGCAGTGGACCCTCGACCCCGAAGAGAAGCAGCACGCTCAAACCTGCACCTCTCACACCCAAACTCACGACTACTACGTCCCCTGATTATCCTCCGGCGCAGGACACGCAATGGGAGCACGTCAAACCCGGTTCGCCTTTGTCTTTCGACGCCGACGACGAGGCTGCTTTTGAGCGCCTCGGATTAAGCCGGACGGACGGCGGCGACCACCTGCGCGGGGTACCAGTACAGGTATCGCTTCCTCGGTGGCAGGAGGAGATAAATCAACTACGCGAGCAGATCGAGGTGTCGCTCACAGCGCAGCGAAAGGCGGAGAGTGACCGTGACCATTGGGAGCGAATGGTGATGGAGTTGCGGTCCAGCATCCGAGCTGAACGGGAGAAGGACGGGTCGTTTGCCAAGAACCGTCGCGAGCGGGAGCGGGCGAGAGAGCCTAGTGTGGTGGTCGCTGCAACAGATGTGCTCAAAGAGGAGAATGGAAGGCTCAAAACCCAGTTGGAGCAACAAACGCAGGAGCTGAACGCCGCGCAGGAGGGAAGGAAGCGGGAATGCTCGCAGTTGCGGGCTGATGTGGAGCAGTTGAAGAAGGAGCTGGACGTTACTCGTGTGGCGCACAAGGACGAAGCGGAGACGCTGAGAACGAGTTTACAGGAGCACGTTCAGAAGGTTGAACACCTTACGGTGGATCGGGACCGCTTGCGGAAGGATAGGGAGCTCGTCAGAGGGCATCTCAATGGGGAGATCGAGCGACTTAAGTTGGCACACGCAAAAGAGCTCGAGCAACACAAAGCAGGGCTCGACGAAGTCAATCGTGATCGAACGCAGGCACATTCGGAGTTACGGAGAGTCAGGAAGTCCCTCGATGCATATGCTCCCCAGCTGGATGAGAGCCTCCGGGAGATCGATACCCTTCGTCGAGAACTCTCTGTCGCGAGGGAATCGCGCCGGGTAGCTGCCGACTTGAAGCAACGTCTGGAGATTCAAGGCAAGGAACTTCAGAGCGCACGAGAAGAATCCTCAGCATTGAAAAGAGAGTTCGCTCAGGTTACGACCCTGTTGGAAGACCGAACCTCGGAACTCAAAGGCGCGCAGAGTTTCCTCACAACAGCTGATGCCTTCTCTGGCGCGGAGGTGACCGGTACCCTTCAGAGGCTCAATGCGGAAGTGCTGCAAAGCACTGCTTTCATGGCCGAGTCGATGGTTGAGCAGTTCTTCCATGAGGCAGGACCCCGAGTGTCCAAGACGGATGAACAGCTGTCGGCTTGCAGACGAGCCTCGGCTGCCATCGGAGGCAACATTGTTCACTTCCTTGGCACGAAAAAACATAAGGACGATCCAATTTTGATCCAGATCGCGTTTCAGGCATATCTAACGTATCATCTCCGTTGGATTGCATGCGCTTGGACAGTCGGCGGAGACGATAACCATAACCGGTTCATCGATGCAATTTATCAGAATGTGCAGGAGAGAGGTAAGTACTCGTCGAGTCAATCACCTCACGACTCGGAAAATACTCATGCACATAATCAGAGGCACAGGCCATCGCCGGCCGTTGGCGTGCCCTCACACGTGCACATGTCCCATCGACCTCTTTCGATGACTCGCAGATGGCGTTCCAAATTGCGACCAAGATGGTTTCCGGCCTCAGTGATATCCTTCTCACGACGGGCTGCACTGCACCAAAATCCGATCTTACCTCGGGGTTTTCTTCTAAATTTTCCGAGAAACTTTCCTTCCTGGTTACGTTGGCCATGCGCGTGAATAAAATTGTTCGCGAAGAGGTTACCTCGGGCGACTTCGAGGTCTTGGCCATCCCGCCAGGCACCGCATTCGATGCCGCAACGATGGATGATTCATACGACGACGGAGAGCCTGCAAAAGCAGCAGCTAACAATATGTCCAAGGTCCTATGTGCGACAGATCTGGGTCTAAGGAAGAAGACGCGGATAGCAGTGACCGGGGAGAAGCAATGGGAGACAAAGATGTTGCTCAAGCCCAAGGTTGCGCTCGAGTCAGTGATCGACATCATGGATGAGTAGAGCGATTGACTCGCGCCAATGCTCCCGATAGTTCTGTGTCGTACCTTTTGATGTATTCTATGTCGGCACTGTCGACTGTTGCTCATGTTGTAATTTAGGCTATCCTTGTATTACTCATGCCTTTCTGTTGCATGAACCTGTTTGTTGATACATCACTTCTGCTAAGTGAACATTTTCTAGATGTTGGGGGTGTTATTTTATAGGGTCATCCTGGAATTAAGATACAAAATGAAAATCTCAGAATGCTTAGCAAACTATACCATCAAATAGAGCTGGTTTCTGTGATGCTTTTGGCCCCCTAATCATCAAAATTGGTGGTCAGGTTGTGGAGAAATGTAAATCAAACAAGGTGATCTGGGGATGGATGGGATATCAATATGAAGATGATTTTTCTGGGACTTGTGGATACAGTGACTCCCAAAACTGTTACAATGTTTAACCCTATTAAATGCAGTGTGCTTTGCACACTGCAAACACGTGTGGGAATCTCATTTAGCATTGGTGAGACAAATAATAGTGCACACTCCTGGCTATCAGCATCTGGATCATGTGATTTCACCCAGTGGTTATGGCCAATTTAAAAGAACTACATTATAACAGTTTTGTCACTTTTGTAATATATAATAGGATGTCAATGAAATGAAAGGTTTGTGGGTATTATTTGGTTCTACAAACAAAGATACATATATGTAAGGACATGGTGTTTCAGTTGAAATATATTCTGACACTTCTTGTCTTTCTGCCACTCAGAAAAATACCATCCTTGCTCAACTTGATTCTGGCCATTCTATTTGCTCCATTGCCTCTAGCACAGGTGTCAGCACTGCTGTTGTCTCTAGGCTTCACTCCAAAGAGC
>JBBPMU010000930.1:0-12222 GCA_038090475.1 Wakefieldia striispora | reverse complement strand
ATTGGCAGATTTCATCATCAATCTCCCAGAATCACACAGTTGTGATTCCATTCTCACAGTGGTGGACCGCTTCTCCAAAGAAGTAGAGTTCATCCCATGCCACAAGACCTGCTCCTCGATGGAGTTAGCGAAACTTTATCTATCGCACGTTTGGAAACAACATGGGCTTCCCTCAATGATTGTATCGGATCGAGGTCCACAGTTCACTTCACAACTGATGTGAGACATATGCAAAGGGTTGCAAATAACCCCTAAACTTTCTTCGGCCCATCACCCTCAAACGGATGGCCAAACAGAGCACATGAATAGAGAAGTTCAGCAATACTTACATACTTATTGTGCAGAGAAACAAACCGAATGGTTGGACTGGCTGCCGATCGCTCAATTCTCCTATAACAGTAAGAAGCACACAGCAACGAAGTAGTTGCCCTTCGAAGTCACACGCTCTTATGTTCCAAGAATGGGCATTATGCCCAAACCTATGAAAACCCCTGCTGCAGAAAACTTCATCTCGGACTTCTCCGAAGTACTCGAGAAAACAAAAACAAACATAGAAAATTCGCAGCACCATATGAAAACTCAGGCGGATAAACACCACTCTGAAGCTCCTATCTATGAAAAGGGCGACAAAGTTTGGTTAGCCACAGATAATCTCTGTTTGACACAGCAATCAAAGAAGCTATCCGAGCGATGGCTAGGCCTATATGAAGTCATCTCCATGAAGGGATCAAACGCCGTAGAGCTTCGATTACCTAAAACTATGCGAATTCACCTGGTGGTGAACATCTCTAGGGTCAAACCCTATCGGGAACGACTCCCAGGCCAACCTACCTACAAGCCTGGCCCTGTGCTAGTCACAGAGGATAGAGAAGAGGAATACGAAGTCGACTACATAGTTGACTCACGACTCAAGGGTAGAAAACTTTAGTACCTCACCCACTGGAAAGGGTATGATGAAACAGAACACACTTGGGAACCAGTTTCCAACCTAGGAAATTCGAAAGAAACAATCAAAGACTTCCACAAAAGGAAACCACAGGCACCCCGACATTTACATGTCACCTTTTCTGAATTCAACTCTTATTTTAATTCAATAGGGTCCAATTTGACCCTCTATGACGAAAAAGAAGTTCCCTTCAATCGTTTGGAACATTCAATTATGGAAACCTTAGATCATCCGGAGTCTGATCATCAGACGGGGGGTAGTGTTACAAATGCTATTTTCCTGCCCTCAGACATCCACTCTTTTTCAGACTCTAAGTCCAACTATGTTGTCCCTTTCTCTAGCGCACTCTTCGATCCAGAACAACCACTGTTCTAGGACAAGGTATGCACCTCATGTCAAGGCTGTTCAAAGGACTGGATCCTATTGGCTGCCACATTTATGCTTCTCATTTTAATTTCCGGCACGATCTAAAGATCTGCCACATTTCATTTCCACTTTATGCTTCTTTTCCATTCTGCCACATACCTCATGCTTGACACATGTACACAAGGCTGTGGTATTCTTTCATATTCCATGACATTCCAGCCAATGGCAGAACACCCTCTTATCTCTCTTATCATCCATGTAAACATGTACATACAGCTGGCCTGTAGTATATAAGCCTCAATACACAACCAGAGAACTCTAACAAAGTTCATCTGGTCCTTTCGTCTTAAAACCTGAGTGAACATTCCCCTTCACCTCTCATCCTTCACTTTAACAAGCTCAGCATTTAAGGCTTGTTTCACTGGAGCTGTGTTCTAAGTGATGCACAGGTACAAAAAATATATACTAGTATGGAAATGGAAATGGAGGTAATGAGAAATACATATTGGAAGTCCAGAGGTGTGGAGTTACATCCTGAGCGAGATCGCTCTGGAGTTCATGAGTTCATGAGTCAGAGTTGCATCTAGAGTGTCAGAGTTGGAATGGGATATGACACATTCATAGAGAAAAAGGTTTTAAAAGTTTAGAAAACAGTGAGTCCAATGTATGGTTCATAACAATTACATTTTGTTTTCTGCAATTGATGACCATTAATTCCTGTGTGTGTTCTGTGTCAGCATATCTCAAGGTGATGTTTACCTTGTATCTGATTTCTCCAGCTTTGTTTCCAGTGCTGTCCATATTGGATGCTGTGATCAGCCATCCAAGGCAGGTCATAGGGATCTGGTTTCATACTGTGAAATCCTGATCAATGAAATATCCAGTGGCTCCAGAGTCAATGAGGGTGGTGGTGTTGATGATTTCTCCTGTCCTTCCAGCATAGAGCAATAAAGGGACATATATTGCTCTAGAGGCTGGAGAGGAAATAAGTACAGGGGCTATTTGTGCAGGAGTGAAATTGGAGGAAGCAGATGTCATCCTACTTCCCCTTAATGAAAAGACTGCTCTGTTCCTTGTTCATCAGCATTCTTTGGTTCTTCTTCAGCTGCTTGAGTGGTGCATAAGTCCAACATCCTGATGGCTTCTTCAGCTGGTATGCCACTGCCTTTCACATAGGCGGAGATGGGGTTGATTCCTTTGTGTTCTGTGGTCCTGACCTGCTGCTTGGGTTGGAACTGCCTTGTCTGGTTTCAGTGCTTGTGTCATATCCCAACCATCTCCGATCCTCTGGATGCAACTCCAACTCATTCACCCATGAACTCTGGAGTGATCTCGCTCAGGATGCAACTCTGCACCTCCAGACTTCTGATACATATTTCTTGTTACCTCTGTTTCCTTTTCCATACTAGTATATATTTGTACCTGTGCATCGCTTAGAGCACAGCTCTGGCTCTCATACATATCCAACTCCACTTTGGTTATTATGTTCCCACTTCTGTTATGAAACCATACTATTTCCTGAACTCTTGACGCTTTACTTATTTCTTCCCTTTACCTTTCAACAGACGATTAAAGACTTTGCTACAGAGCATCCTCAAAGACCTCTGCTAACATGTATTTCGAACCACATGACTTCATGTGACTTATTGGTATGCTCCTGCCTCAGTATAATTTCCTTTGTCATGTGATCTGAGGCATGTGACCTCTTGTGGCACTTGCTGATTCCTGGAAGACAGGACTTTCCATGGCAGTATATAAATTCCTTTCAGTCCACATGATCCACCACATGTGTGATGCCTTTTGGCCAACTTTGGCCAGATGGACATCAGACCATTGCTTATCTCAGACTTACTTGGGGCTTATCTTTTGACTGTTACCCCATGGATACTTTGGACTTCTTTTCTTCCTTTTCTCAGGAGATTCCCTGATTGTGATCATATTGGAAGACACATGCCACAGAGAGCTGTGTATGGACTTCTCTTTTTCTCATTGACTCATCAGACATTACTAAAGATATGCTGCCTTTGGGTGGTATGATTTGGACATTACTAGTTTAGGATACGCACAGCATGGTCTGTGCACAATACAGTACAGTATTTAAGTAGTAGAGGATTCGACTGGAAACCCCAGTCTTATCCATTTGATCATAGGTCCCCAAGGCCTTTGGTTTTAGGTATACTCCCCACTCATCAGGCACTTGGGACTCTTCCTCACTCCTATTCAATCTATTACTCTTTCTCTTTCCTCCACTCATCATTGCGATTTGATTCCCCTATCGACAAAGGGAAGTTCTTGCCTCAAGGAAGGACTTAAAGAACAAGAACTATTATGATCCCCTAACCCCAGTTTAGGGTTAGATTCAACCTTTGATCATCCAATCTCATTTCAACTTCCGTCTTTGTCATCCTCTGTCTTACTCAGTATTTAGTCATTCTCCATTTTACTAATCTGCTCCACTTCGATTACAAATCTGATTTTCCTCCAACTATATATACTCTGTAGATACCTCCTGTACCCCTCAGTCTGAATATGTATTAAGTTTTCTTCCGACTCACCTCCGACCTCCAAAAGGCCTTGATGATCTTACCCTTGTCTTCACTCTGGACTTGACCCAGTGTCAGTCCACTCTTCTACCTCCAATCTCTGCTCCTCCAAAATCCAGGGACAGACTGTGACAAGGGTGCACCACATATGGTGAAGCCAAGTCCCATCTGCTTTAACTCAGGAGTTCCAGAGTTACAACCTCTGAGTCAGCATGGACTCTAACAGCTTGTCTGACCAGCATCCAGTCCTGTGGCAGATAAAGCATTTCTTGTTCTTGATATGGTCTGAGTGCTTGGCTGGGGAGAGGCGAACGAAGTCCACATCCATGGCCATAGGGTCCTTGACATGAGGTGGTGGAGCAGTGGAGGAATGGTAGGAGAGTCCTCCTTTCCTGAGCTGGTCAGTCCTGAGGATGTTGTGGTAGAACTGGGAGGCTTTCTCTAGCCAGGCATGCACAGTGGTGGGTTCCTTCTCAACTGCCATCATCATGGTGGCAAGTTGTTGTGATACTGCTCTCTTGAGTAAGTCTGTTAAAACTGGGATGACTCAGATGGAATGAAGTCCGAGAAATCTGGAATGCTGGAGTTGTGATGAATGGGCATAGGCTTCAATGTATGTGTTGTGCCCCTGCTCAAAGCTGGCCCTGGTATTTCTGAGGGTCAGGGAAGGATGATAGAATTAAGTCCAAGGAGGACTAAGTGTGAGTGTTACAGTTTTGGCTGACTACACCTCTTGGGACTCAGACAAGGAAACTATCATCTGGGAACAACTGTTGGAGCAGGCATATACTGGGCTAGAAGCTAGTGTGGATGTTTATTTCTTTATTCCTACCTCTCACTTTGACAGACATTGGCATGATACTTCCTCTACCATGGCTGGTACATATAACACTTTTCTTTCATTTACCCATGATAACTTACCTTTTGACTTCTAACAGGAAATGCCACTTTCCCATGTTATATGGATTACCCAGGAGCTTCTTCTGACTCCTGTGCCCAGCAGTCCCCTTTTAGTCTTCTTTCTTTTGACTTGTACACTTCCCTTCCCTTTATGGTATTTCCTTTTATGTGCTATGCATTTTGTTGATTTCCTTTTATATTGTTATGGATTTCGAGGACACTTGGGAACGAGACGTCGAAATCATCTGGAGACAACTCTCTGGTGACCTTGAGACGGACCCCAATACGTTTTTCTTTCCTACTCATGCCTATGATCATACTTGGTTTGACGTTTCCTCCACGGCGTATAGAGACCTCACTTGGGAGATCGTTGACAGCGGCCAATATGACCCTCTGTTTCACGACTTCTAGGTTATCTTCAGACTTCGCACGGGAACACCGCCATTTCCCACGTTTACGGATGCCCCCGGACTTCTGACTCGTTTCTACCGGGAAGTCCCTTTATTTCATTTTCCACTTATATCTAGCGGCTCTCCGCTTCTCCTTTTGGACACGCCTCTCTGCTTTCCTTTCTTGGACACGGGACTCCGCATTTCCTTTTACACGTACGTTTCCTTTTACGCGTCCTTTGTTGATTTCCTTTTACGATACATGTGACGCGACGCATCTCATTGATTCCCTTTCTCGTCTATTTGTTTCTATTTGTACCTCTTAGTATAAATACCCGCCGATGTAGTAGAATAGCTCTTCAGCTAATTCTACGCACTTCTGCTTGCAAAGTCTTCGCTCCTGAAGAAGGTCGCTCGACTTACCTCCTGCGCTAAGCCCTTCCAGTCTCTGTCTCTCTCGCTGACGGGCTTCTCTCTTATGAGCGATAGCCATATACTCTGCTCCTAGTCGTCGCTGACACTACGAGTACGAAAGGTCCTCGAGTGAAGTCTTTGTTCTGCACCCGCGTAACAAAAGAATTAGCTCGTCCCTTGATCCCTGCTACTATGCACGGGATCCGCCCAACTTCACACCACGTATCGTCCCCCTGCTTTGGAGGACTCCTCTGACGACGAACGACCTGCTGCTTCCCCCTACACGAACCCCTACCAAACCGCACGACCCTCTGGAACTTCTTCCCCGCGTTCTCCCACACAGCCTAGACAACGAGTAGCCAGATCCTCTCAAGTTCCATCCCCTGACACTTGACGAGGACCACTTCTGAATGTTACTCCTGGGTATACTCCCACTCCTTCTCCTCTAGGCTCCACCCCCGTTCTTTCCCCTCTCCAGTTCCAATCAACTCTCCCGTCTTCCCAGCACACCCCAACCACCCACTCCCCTTCTCCCGCCCCTAGCTCTAGCAGCATGTCCAACCCCAACCAAGACGAACTCAAGGCGGCTTGCCCAGAACCCTTCTCCGGCAAGAGTGAAGACGCCTCCCGCTGGCTGTTGGCTATGAAAGCCTATTTCGCCATCAATACTGCCAAGTATGATGACAAGAAGATTTTGATCACCCTCCTGAATCGAATGAACCTGGGGAGAGGGGCAACCTTCTCCAAATCCTGGCTCACGAAGATTATGTCCGCTCCCATCCCCTCTTGGACCGACGCCCTCACCGAGATGGAGAAGGACTTCCACACCATCTTTATACCCTCTGGCCTCAAAGACACCGCGCGAATGACCCTCCATAACATCCGGATGGAAGGGAAACCATTCAACGGTGACTTCGACGCTTTCCACAGCGCCTTCCAGCTCGAAGCCTCCAGGAGTGACATCTCCGACCAATCTGTCTTGAAGGATCTTCTTCGTCGCGCAGTCTCACGTCAGATTGCCACCATGATGACAGCCTTAGAGAAGGAACCCGCGACCGTGAATGACTGGCTTGACAAGGCCTCTCATTTCTACCACACGATTATTCGCAACGACCAACTCCGGAAAGGAGGAACTTCCTATATCGGATCGACTCCATCTTCGTCCCGCCACCATGACCCCATGGCCATGGATGTCGATTACGTCTCCCTCACGCCCGAGGAAAGATCGGAACATCTTAGGAAAGGGAAGTGTTTCATTTGCCATTGAGTCGGCTGCTTCGCCGGCAAACATTGCAAGGGGAAGAATCGTGCTTCGACCCCACAGAAGATTAGGATTGCCAAAGAAGACTCTCCTATCGACCCCATCACTGCCTATGCAAAAGGCAAGGGCTGGAAGCCCAACCAAGTGATCTCTATGCTGGAACTCTTTTCCAACAGCGACGATACTCAACAGGCCATCTTGGCTGAACCAGGCCACAATGCCGAAGAAGACGAGGCGGATTTTCAACATTGAGGAGTAGAGCAACGTCTGCTACCTCAAGGACAAGGACTCCTGTAACTATAGCTCCCGTTTATGTATCCTCTCCTGCAGATAGGGCAATACACGTCCCCATATCCCTTTATGCAGGAAGGACAGGAGAAATCGTCACAACAACCGCCCTCATCGACTCCGGAGCCACTGGATCATTTATCAACCGCGACTTTGCCGTACGGAACCGAATTCCTCTCATGATTCGACTTGCCGAGCCCATTGGAGCCAAGAATGTAGATGGAACCAAGAACAAAGCTGGAGAAATCTGCCATAAGGTATTCATCACCTTGCGCTACGCTGACACAGAACACCAACAGGAACTCATGGTGATCAATTGTGGATCCCAAAATGTTATCTTGGGAATGCCGTGGCTAACAAAGGTAAACCCGTGGATCGACTGGACTAACAGGACCATCGAATTCAACCATGGACAGAAAGTACGCCGACATGACGACCCGTTAAGGGAAGTGCAAGCCTACCTTATTCGATTTATCGACAAGAACCCGGACCATATGACCAAGGCCAACTACGACGCCAGGCAGCTAGCCATCAAATGGCGTTTCTTGCGGAAAGCAAGAGAAGCAAAACTCCTACCGGAGGTTATCCGGAAGGTAACCTTATCGACCACCATCGCTGTGCAAAAGAAGGCTCCGCAGGTAGCGTTGCCTGATGCTTTTAAAGACTTCAAGAAGGTATTTGATGAACCCGAGGACGGTTTCATCCCTCCATCCCGAGACTTCGATCACGCCATTGAACTTAAGGATTCGTTCACCCCTCGGAAAGCCAAGCCCTACTCCCTCAACCCTGCCGAAACCACCGCCTGCAAGGAGTTCATCGAGGAACACCTAAACAAGGGGACCATCCGACCGTCCAAATCCCCTCAGGCAGCCCCATTTTTCTTCATTGCCAAGAAGGACAGAAAGCTCCGACCCTGCCAGGACTACCGCTACCTTAACGAACATACCGTCAAGAACGCCTATCCCCTCCCGCTCATTCCTGATCTTATGGACAAACTGCGTGGATCTAACATCTTTACCAAGATGGACATTCGTTGGGGATTCAACAACATTCGTATCAAAGACGGCGACCAATGGAAGGCTGCGTTCATCACTCCTTTTGGCCTCTACGAACCTCTCATCATGTTCTTTGGAATGTGCAACGGACCGCCCACCTTTCAGGCATTTATGGACCACTACTTTGGCGACATGATGGCCGAGGGATGGCTTATCATCTATATGGACGACCTCCTAATCCACACTAAAGACGACCAAGCTCTTCACGACGAGCGGACCCGCCGCGTTTTGGAACGAATGGCCGAACTCCGCCTCCACCTCAAACTTGAGAAATGCTCTTTCTCTCAGAAATCTGTCGATTTTCTAGGAATGATTATCGGCGAAGGCGAGATCCACATGGACCCCACCAAACTATCGGCCATCGAATCATGGGTTCCCCCTACCTCCGTCAAGGGAGTTCGCTCCTTCCTGGGTTTTTGTAATTTTTACAGGAAGTTTATTGTGAATTTCTCCGCTATCGCCGCCCCTCTCATTGCGCTCACCAAGAAATCCTCTGTCTGGGAATGGAAATTCGAACAACAGAAATCTTTTGATGCTCTAAAGCAGAAATTTCTGACCCTACCGGTCCTCTCCATGCCGGACCCTCAACACCCCTTCACTGTTATGACCGGCGCCTCTCTAACTGGCGCTGGCGCGGTCCTCATGCAGAAGGATGTCAATGGCGATCTTCACCCTTGTTCGTATTTCTCTTGCACCTTCTCCCCCACTGAGCGCAATTACGACATCTATGACCGGGAGCTACTCGCTGTCATCAAGGCTCTCGAGGAATGGCGACAATACCTCAGTGGCACTCCCCACCCCGTGACGATTATCACCGACCACAAGAATCTGGCATATTTCAAACAACCGCGTAAACTCACCCACCGACACGCTCGCTGGATGCTCTACCTCCAGGATTTTGATATCCTCTACGACAACCGCCCTGGTTCTTTCATGGGTCCAGCCAATGCTCTCTCTCGAAAGGACTTCGTCGACACCTCCGACGACAACCAAGACGTCACCCTTCTTGACCCGGAACATTTCATCAATGCCATTGACGCGGATCTCGCCTCGAAAATTGCCGAATCATCCGCCGCTGATCCTATCGTTCAAAAAGCGCTGCTCGCCCTCCAGAACGGTAGTTCCCTTTTTCCACGCGCCTCTCCAAAGGACTGGGAATTCCATGAAGGCTCTCTATTTTTCCAGGGTCGCCTCTATATCCCTGACAATGCTCGGAAAGAGCTTGTCACCACCATCCACGATTCACCTGCCGCCAGCCACCCTGGCTATTTCCGATTGCTTCATTTACTTCGCCACGATTATTGGTGGCCCGGAATGGCTACCTTCGCCTGCAAATTCATCACCGGTTGCGCCACCTGCCAGGCCAACAAGGTCATTACTCACCCAACCACTCCCCCATTATCCCCTATTCCATCCAAAGCGATCCGCCCCTTTCAGCAAATCTCTGTTGATCTCATCACCGATTTGCCTCCGTCCAATGGCCATGATTCTATTATGGTCGTGGTCGACCATGGTCTTACTAAGGGGGTAATTTACATTCCTTGTTCCAAAACTATCACCACCGAAGGGGTTGCCGCCCTATTTTTCTCTCAGGTTTTCCCTCATTTTGGACTACACGACAAACTCATATCCGATCGTGGTCCCCAATTCGCTTTGGCATTCGCCAGAGAACTCGCTCGACTCCTGAACTATGACCTCGCCCTGTCCACTGCTTATCATCCTCAAACTGATGGTGAAACCGAACGAGTCAATCAGGAGCTGGAAACCTATCTTCAGATCTTCTGCGAAGGAAAACCATCCACTTGGGCTTCCCTCCTCCCTATGGCCAAATTCTCCCACAACTCCAACGTCCACTCTGTCACCAACCAATCCCCTTTCTCCCTCATGTACAGCTATGAACCCCGTGCATACCCCTCGCTCTCACGAACCACCTTCGTTCTGGCCGCCGAACAACGCCTTTCTAAACTCGACGAAGCCCGGACCGAAGCCCTTGCCGCCCACCAAAAGGCACAGGACGATATGAAATCCTGCATCACCACTAAATTCACCCCCTGGAAAGTCGGCCAGAAGGTTTGGCTCGACAACAAGAATCTAAAACTCGGCTACCACTCTCGAAAACTCTCCCCTCGATGAGAGGGACCCTTCGAAATCACCCAAGTACTTTCCCCTGTCTCCTACCGACTCAAGCTTCCTCCTACATGGAAGATACACGATGTCTTCCATGCTTCCATTCTATCTCCTTATCGGGAAACCGACGAACATGGCCCCTCCTTCTCATGCCCGCCACCGGATCTTCTCAGATCAGAAGAAGAATACGAAGTCAAAGCCATCGTGGGACATCAGGGTTCTGCACGGAATCCGCAGTTCCTTATCAAATGGAAAGGCTATCCATCCTCCGACAATACGTGGGAACCGCCATCCAATTTGGTAAATGCCAAGACCATCCTCAACTTATATAAAGCCTCTCGCCCTAAGGCTTTTCCCTCATTCCGCCTCCCTCCTACATGATTGAGGTTACCTTCCCCCTCGTTGTCTTCCTCATCTTTTCTTCCCTCACTGTTCTCCTCTTTTACTACATCTTTGCTCTCGCCCTCAAAGTCCAATATTCCCGTGACTCCCTCTTCTTCGTCACCCACATCACTCCCCATGGAATCTCTGTCGGAATCGTCTCCCCTCATGACGTCACTACCCCCGTCCTTCACTATTCCACCGGCGCGACCTACTCTGGCTGGATGGCTGAGGTGGACGGTTGGAACGATTCTTGAGTCATTCCACTCCCGTTCATTGTCTTCTCATATTTCTCTTTCTCCTCCCTCTTCTATGCCAGATATCCCATCCGCTCAGGCATACTTGGAAATTCCCCTCAATGCCTTACTCTCTACTTTGGACCCCATCCCCATTTTTCTAGATAGACTTCCATGTTTCCATCGAAATGTCTTCTATGCCGTGATCATCACGTCACCACTGCTCGCTCTCCCACTCGCGGACCTACCCCTATCCTCGAACGTCACTGTCATCCCCTTCCTCCTCCAGGCATTCAGAAACTCGATCCTCTCGTCGGAGATCCAACAACGTTCCCTGATCCAACTCGGAGAATCATGGGCGGCAGCCCTCACCTATTCCATTCAGGGTACCGGAGGGATTATACTCGATGCCCTTGACCACCTTGGGTTCGGGACCATCCTCCATTTACTCCCCTCCCAGCACGTCCAACCTCTCCTCCGCACCACCCTCATCAGTCTCTCTCCTCTCCAACGACAGGACTATATCTCTGCCTCTGAGCTCCCTTCGAACCACGCTTTGGGACGAACTACGTGCCTCTACCCCACTGCCAGAGCTCCTCTACCCGCCCCTATCCCCACCTACCCAATCAGACCTGATGAGTTGGACGATGCTTCCTTACCCACTCCTGATGCCGCCCCTCCCCCATATCATTCCCATGGTGAATCTCTTCCCCGACGACCCACGCCTGGACTCAATGTGACCCATTTGGGATCTTCTGGACCCGGAACACGTGTTCAGCCATCCACTCCGGTTGTCGAACTCGACCTTAACGAGGTTAGAGAATTTCTCACAACCCTCGCTGAACTCATGGAGCCGGTCTCCTCCCCCTCCCAATCCCCCATCCCGGTCCCTGTTCCCCCTCCCGTCCCCCGACGAGTTTCTTGCCTCCGTACTTGCTATCATTGTGGGTCTACTGGACACCTCCAACCCGGATGCCCTCACTACCGATGCACCCACTGCCTCCGAACCGCTCCTGGACATTAAAGCAATCCAACCAGAGGATCGCTCTGATCTCTAATCACCTAAGTGACTAGGCTTTCGCACAGCAAGGGCGAAAGGGCAGAGGTTATGGACACTAGGAGGGAGACAACTCACTAGTGTTGATCGAGGTAGATCAAAGAATAAGTGGAGTGATCCTTTGTGAGGTGCGAAGATATGGTAAGACGAACAGTGTTCGAATTCTGGTTAGAGAGCTCTGAGGGAGACTCTCTGTCTTATATACTGTACAGGGAGTACGTATATAGTAATCGGTCTTATCTATCTAGAAAGGCCGTAG
>JBBPMU010000929.1:0-12243 GCA_038090475.1 Wakefieldia striispora | reverse complement strand
CGAGGATTGGTTACTTTATTTCATATACTGACATGATTAGATAAGGTTTAGTTGTTATTGCATACTATTGTGTTTAGTGGAAAATGTACAAACATTGGGACAGTTCTTTGAGCCACTGTACCAGACTCCCACCTTATTGGTGATGACCATCTTTAGCCATTCCTTTTACAGTAGTTGGTCTGTGCACATCTAATCGCCAGACACTATATAAGTAGGGACATTGCGACTGGTAACCCCAGTCTTATCTACTTGTTCATACTTCCAAGAGTGTGAATTAAGGATAGCTCCTTTGTCTCACTTGGACCTCTACCACCATTCCTCCCCTACACAACTTCCCTCTCACTCTCCTTGCTGCCTTTGTCGCTGGTGCCCCTCTTGAGCCACCCACATTAAGTCTCCTTTCTTCCTCTTTTGGTTGTTTGAGTGCTGCTTCACAACAATGGTAGATCTAAAGATATGCTATGCTATGGAATGTTCTATCATGTTCTAACCTATGACATTAATCACTCTGTGCATAGCCTAGATAAGAGGTAGTAATGCTATTGGTGGGATGTGAGTCATACTGAGTCATAGATAAGCATAGCCTTAGGGTAAAGGGTGTTGCAGGCATGAGGCATGTGTAGAGATGGGGTGACAGTTGGGTCTAGACTGGGTTAAGGGTTTGAGGGTCTAGGCTGTGTCTAGATCTAGAGGTCTGGTCGCAAGTATAAGGGAGATAGGGGCTAATTATGCAAACAGAGATGTTAGGCTTGTAGAGGGCTCAAATGATTAGGAAAAATAGGGAAAAATAGAGGGAAAAATAGATGGAACATATCATGATTGTAACAGTAAGGGTTGGAATAAGGGGAAGCAGCAGGTGGTCGTTTGTCGTTGGATGGGCTCTCTTTTAGGGGGAGCTCAAAACGTGGCATGAAGTGGGTCATGTTATGGATTTTGAGGATACTTGGGAACGTGACGTCGAAATCATTTGGAGACAACTCTCTGGTGAAGACGATACGGACATGGATACATTTTTCCTTCCTACTCATTCATATGATTGCTATTGGTTTGACATTTCTTCCACGGCATATAGAGACCTCACTTGGGAGATCATCGATAGTGGTCAATACGACCCACTTTTCCATGACTTCTAGGTTTATCTTCAGACTTTGCATGGGAACACTGCCGTTTCCCACATTTATGGATGCTCCCAGACTTCTGACTCGTTTCTACCAGGAAGTCCCATTTATCTCTTTCCTTTTATACTTAGCAGCTCTCTGCTTCTCCTTCTGGACACGGGACTCTGATTCCTTTCTTGAACACAGAACTCCGCATTTCCTTTTATGTGTATGTTTCCTTTTATGTGTCGTTCATTGATTCCCTTTTATGATACATGCGACGCAACACGTCTTGTTGATTTCCTTTTACGTGTCACCCCTTTATGGTAACCCCCCTAGTATATAAAGGGTCAACTTGTAGTAGATAGCTCCTCAGCTAATTCTACGCACTTCTGCCTGCAAAGTCTTCGCTCCTGAAGAAGGTCACTCGACTTACCTCCTGCACTAAGCCCTTCCAGTCTTCCATCTCTTGTTACTCACTGGGGCTTCTCTCTCACAAGCGATAGCCATATACTCTGCTCCTAGTCATTGACGACACTACGAGTACGAAAGGATCTTGAGTGAAGTCTTTGTTCCACACCTGCATAACAGTGATCACCCTCCTGAACCAAATGAACCAGGGGAGAGGGGCAACCTTCTCCGAAGCCTGGCTCACGAAGGTTATGACCACCCTTGTTGCTTCCTGGGCTGATACCCTCCTCAAGGTCGAGAAGGACTTCTGCACCATCTTTATACCCCCTGGCCTCAAAGACACCGCACGTATGACCCTCCACAACATCCATATGGAAGGGAAACCTTTCAACAGCAACTTCGATGCTTTCTGCTCCACCTTCCAGCTCGAAGCCTCTAGAAGTGACATCACTGACCAATCCGTCCTCAAAGATCTTCTTAAATGCGCTGTTTCGCGCCAAATTGCCACCATGATGACAGCCTTGGAGAAGGAACCCGCGACCACAAATGACTGGCTGGAGAAAGCCTCTCATTTCTATCATGCAATTATCTGCACTGACCTCCTTAGGAAAGGAGGTACTTCCTATATTGGATTGACCTTGTCCACCTCCCGAACCTGCGACCCTATGGCCATGGATGTGGACTACGTCTCGTTGTCTCCAGCAGAACGATCCGAGCACCTCAAGAATAGGAAGTGCTTTGTGTGCCACCACGTCGGCTGCTTCGCTGGCAAGCACCATAACAGGCAGAACCGTCGTTCTCCCCTACAGAAGATTAGGACCACCGAAGAAGACGCTCCTATCAACCCCCTTACTGCCTATATGAAAGGCAAAGGACTGAAGACCCATCAAGTGATCCGATTGCTAGAAATGTTTTCAGACAAGTCTCAAGACCTCCCTCTGGACGAACCGGAACAAGAGGCCAAAGAAGATGAGGATTTTCGACTCTGAGGAGTAGAGTGACATCTACTTCCTCAAGGACAAGGACTCCTGTACAAATAGCTCCCGTTTTTGTATCCTCTCCTGCTGATAGGGCAATACATGTCCCTGTATCCCTTTATGCAGGAAGGACAGGAGAAATTGTCGCCACCACCGCCCTCATCAATTCCGGAGCCACTGGATCTTTCATCGACC
The DNA here is from genome assembly GCA_038090475.1 of Wakefieldia striispora. Classification (NCBI taxonomy): domain Eukaryota; kingdom Fungi; phylum Basidiomycota; class Agaricomycetes; order Agaricales; family Hymenogastraceae; genus Wakefieldia; species Wakefieldia striispora. The sequence goes on along the minus strand of JBBPMU010000929.1, from coordinate 9,563 downwards.
AGGATTTTGCTGTATGAAACCGAATTCCTCTCATTCGACTTGCTGAACCAATCAGAGCCAAGAACATAGATGGAACCAAGAACAAGTCTGGAGAAATCCGCCACAAGGTATTTATCACCCTATGCTACGCTGACACAGAACATCAACAGGAACTTATGGTGATCAACTGTGGATCCCAAAACATCATACTGGGAATGCCATGGCTCGTAAAGGTAAACCCCTGGATAGACTGGACCAATTGGACCATCGAATTCAACGACGGACAGAAAGTGTTATGAAACCATACTTTATTCTTCGAAAGACGCTTTACTTTTACTGATACTTTTCAAATTTTATCTAGAACTACTATTTTCTTGTGGCGATCCTAGAAGAAAGCCATCTACATGTATTTTGCAGGTCACATGACTCAAAGTCACCTGACACCTCACTATTGGTACGCTCCTATGACAGTATAATTTCCTTCTGTCACGTGATCTGTCGCATGTGACCACCTTGCAGCACTTGCTGATTGGCCATCGGTTGATCCTTCAGACTTCTTCCTGGTGGCCGCCTTTTTGGGAATAACCCATTTTGGACATATTGACAATTCTTATCTTAGTCATTTCCTCTTATGATGTTACCCAATTGTGATTGTATTGGAAGGCATGTGCCACAGAGAGCAGTGCATTTTACTCATCTCTTTTTACTCATGACACGCTTCCATCAGACAGACATGACTATACACGGATTACCAGGTCTTACACCTGAAGGGCACTTGCCATATGTAGTATTTTCCTTTCACGATAGATGGTCTGTGCACTCTGCCGGACTTGTATATAAGTAGTAGACACATCGACTGGCAACCCCAGTCTTTGCTACTTGGAATACAGTATCATCCCCAGGTGATTTTCTTCTAGGTGAGACCCCCTTAGGATCTTCTGAGGGGCTTACTGGGAAACACTTTTATTCATTTACACTCTTAGCCAGAGGATAAACAGGCGCTCTTTCCTTAGGCTTTACGACGATACCCCGTTGAAGGGAAGACTTTGCCTTTGAGGTTTGGAGTTCAACCTTCGACGATTCCATCTCATTTCAGAAAGTCCGACAACATGATGACCCCCTAAGGGAAGCGCAGGCCTACCTTATTCGTTTTATGGACAAGAACCTGGATCGTGTATCCCGGAACAACTACGATGCCAGGCAGCGAGCCATCAAACAACATTTTATTCGAAAGGCTCAAGAAGCCAAACTCCTACCAGAGGTGATCTGGAAGGTAACCCTGTCAACTACAATCGCTGTGCAAAAGAAGGCTGCACAGGTGGTGTTGCCCGATGCATTCAAGGACTACAAGAAAGTATTTGACGAACCGGAGGATGGCTTTATTCCTCCATCCCACAACTTCAACCATGCCATCAAACTCAAGGACTTGTTTACTCCGCAAAAGGCCAAGCCATACTCCCTCAATCCCAAGGAAACGAAGGCCTGCAACTTTATCAATGAACATTTGAACAAAGGAACCATTCGCCCATCAAAATCCCCTCAGGCCACCCCCTTCTTTTTCGTTGCCAAGAAGGACAGAAAGCTCCGACCCTGCCAGGACTACCATTATCTCAATGAACATACGGTCAAGAATGCCTACCCTCTTCCCCTTATTCCTGACCTCATGGACAAGCTCCGAGGATCGAACATCTTCACCAAGATGGACGTCCGATGGGGGTTCAACAACATTCGCATCAAAGATGGCGACCAATGGAAAGCAGCATTCATTACCCCATTCGGTCTCTACGAACCCCTTATCATGTTCTTTGGAATATGCAATGGCCCCCTGACATTCCAGGCGTTTATGGACCACTACTTTGGTGACATGATGGCCAAGGGATGGCTTATCATCTATATGGACGATCTTTTGATCCACACCAAGGACAACCAAGACCTCCATGACAAACGGACCCATCAAGTTTTGGACCGAATGGTGGAGCTCTGCCTACATCTCAAGTTGGAAAAGTGCTCTTTCTCCCAGAAATCTGTTGACTTTCTAGGAATGATTATTGCCGAAGGCAAAATCCACATGGACCCCACCAAACTATCTGCCATCAAATTGTGGGTTCCCCCGACCTCTGTCAAAGGCATCTGATCTTTCCTTGGATTTTGCAATTTTTACTGAAAATTTATTGCCAATTTCTCTGCCATCACCGCGCCCCTCATCACCCTCACAAAGAAATCCACCGCATGGGAATGGAAGGACGACCAACAAAAATCATTTCGCATACTCAAGGAAAAGTTCCTTTGTCTGCCCATCCTCTCTATGCCTGACCCACAGCACCCCTTTACTGTCATGACCGACACTTCTCTTACTGGCGCTGGTGCAGTCCTTATGCAAAAGGACGTCAACAGTGATCTCCACCTGTGCTCTTACTTCTCCTGCATGTTTTCCCCCACTGAACACAACTACGACATCTACGACCGAGAGCTACTCACCGTTATCAAAGCCCTTGAAGAGTGGCACCAATACCTCAGTGGAACCGCACACCCGGTCACGATCATTACGGACCACAAGAACCTGGCTTACTTCAAGGAACCTCGCAAGCTTACTCATCGCCACACCCGTTGGATGCTCTTCCTCCAGGACTTTGACATCCTCTATGATACCCGCCCCGGCTCCTTTATGGGACCCACTGACACCTTATCTCGAAAGGACTTTGTCGACACCTCTGAGGATAACCAGAATGTCACCTTACTCGACCCAGAGCATTTCATAAACGTTATTGATGCCAATCTTGCTAACAAAATCGCCAAATCGACGCCCGACGACGCTGTTGTTCAGAAGGCCCTGCTTGCCATGCAGAACGGCTGTTCCTTGTTTCTGATGTGAAGCAGCACTCAAACAAAATGAAGAAGATAGAAAACTTAACGAGGTGGGCTCGAGGGGAGCACCAGCGACGAACCGAGCAATGAGTAGCTCAAGGTAAGGGTTGGGACACGTAGTCCTCAACGGGTCTCCCGACGCAAAGTCAGGGAGAGGGACAGACTCAAAGTCTTGTCCACAAGTCTCAGTACGGATGTGAAGGGGGGAAGAGGAAATGGTCGGTAGAGTAAGAGCCCAAGTGAGATGAGGAGTAAATCCTTAAATCACACCCTTGGAAGTATGATCAAGTAGATAAGACTGGAGTTTCCAGTCGCAAGTCTACCTACTTAAATAGTGTCTGGCTGTTGCGCACAGACCATACTATGTTACACTAATTATGGTAAGTGCTATAAGGTATGAGTGATAGAAATACAAAAGAGGAAATCATGCAATACAAGGGTCGCGTATCTTGAGTCATCGTCTATGAGTAAAGATAAGAGGATAAGGAATAGCCAATAGTGAAAGAAGAGCTGAAGATAAGCTATCGGCCAATCAGCAAATGCTGCGAGTGGTCATGTGTGTCAGATCATGTGACTGAAGGAAATTATACTGACATAGGAGCATACCAAAAGGGAAACGTCACGTGACCAGAATTACATGTTGGTGCTCGCCTTCAAGGGCTGAGCATAGCGAAAGGGTTCGTTAAGTAAAAAGTTTGATAAAGAATGATGGAATCATAACAGTTCCCCAGAGCCTCCCCCAAGGACTGGGAATTCCACGACAGATCCCTTTTCTTCCGGGGCTGCCTCTACATCCATGACAGTGCTCGGAAGGAACTTGTGACGTCCATCCACAACTCCCCCGCTGCTGGACACCCCAGCTATTTCCGTCTCCTACACCTTCTCTGCCGCAACTATTGGTGGCCCAGTATGGCTACCTTTGCCTGCAAATTCATCGCTGGTTGCACCACTTGCCAGGCCAACAAGGTCATTACCCACCCCACCACCCCTCCATTGTCCCCTATTCCTTCCAAAGCGACCCACCCCTTCCAACAGATCTCCATTGATCTCATCACCGATCTTCCCCCATCAGATGGCCATGATTCTATTATGGTCGTGGTCGACCATGGTCTTACAAAGGGGGTAATTTACATCCCTTGTTCGAAATCTATTACTGCCAAAGGCGTCGCATCCCTATTCTTTTCTCAGGTTTTTCCTTGTTTTGGCCTCCACAATAAACTGATCTCCAATCATGGCCCTCAATTTGCCTCCTTGTTCACTAGAGAACTCATCTGCCTCCTGAATTATGACCTTGCCCTATCCACCGCCTACCATCCCCAGACCGACAGAGAAACCGAACAAGTCAACCAGGAACTCGAAACCTACCTTTGGATCTTTTGCGAAGGAAAACCTACCACCTGGGCGTCACTCCTCCCTATGGCCGAATTCTCTCACAACTCCAACGTCCACTCTGTCACCAGCCAATCCCCATTTTCCCTCATGTACAGATATGAACCCCACTCTTACCCCTCTCTTTCCCACACTACCTTCATCCTGGCTGCCAAACAACATCTTACCAAACTCAATGAAGCCAGAATGGAAGCTCTTGCCGCCCACCAAAAGGCACAAGACAACATGAAATCCCACATTACCACCAAATTCACCCCTTGGAAAGTCAGTCAGAAGGTCTGGCTCAACAACAAGAACCTAAAGCTTGGCTACCACTCCCGAAAACTATCTCCTCGACGAGAGGGCCCCTTTGAGATTACTCAGGTCATCTCTCCTGTCTCCTATTGACTCAAACTTCCCCCCACCTGGAAGATACACAATGTTTTCCACACTTCCATCCTCTTCCCTTATAGGGAAACCGACGAACACAGCCCTTCGTTCTCACGCCCGCCACTGGATCTTCTCGGATCAGAAGAAGAATATGAAGTCAAAGCTATCATGGGACATCGGGGTTCCACACAGAATCCACAGTTCCTTATCAAATGGAAAGGCTATCCATCCTCCAACAATACATGGGAACCGCCATCCAATTTGGTACATGCCAAGACTCTCCTTGACTTATATAAAGCTTCTTGACCCAAGGCTTTCCCCTCATTCCGCCTCCCTCCCACATGATCAAGGTCACCTTCTCCCTCATTGTATTCATCGTCTTCTCTGCACTCACACTTTTCTTCTTCTACTCTATCTTCGCCATCGCTCTTAAACTCCAATACTCCCGCGATGCCCTCTTCTTCATCCTCCACATCACCCTGCATGGAATCTCTGTCGGAATCATCTCCCCCCATGATGTCACCACCCTCGTACTTCACTACTCCACTGGTGCATCCTACTCTGGCTGGATGGCTGAGGTGGATGGTTGGAACGATTCTTGAGTCATTCCATTCCCGTTCATCTTCTCGTTTCACTATTACTCCTTCTCCCCCTCTTATGCCAGCTACCCCACCCACGTCTCCCACAGCATACATACTTGGAAATTCCCCTCGATGCCCTACTCTCCACCTTGGACCCCATCCCCATTTTTCTAGATAGACTTCCACATTTCCATCGAAACATACTCTATGCCGCGATCATCGCTTCACCCCCACTCTCTATCCTGCTCTCGAACCTTCCCCTATCCTCTCAATCAACGGTCATCCCACTCCTCCTCCAGGTGTTCCGAAACTCCCTACTCTCATCAGAGATCCAGCAATGGTCCCCAATACAACTCAGAGAATCATGGGCAGTGGCCCTCTCCTATTCCATTCAGGGTACCAGAGGGATTATACTTGATGCCCTTGACCACGTCAGATTCAGCATTTTCATTCCTACCCTCCCAGCCAATAACGTCCAACCCCTCCATCGGACAACCCTCATCAGCCTCTCTCCTCTCCAGTGATGGGACTATCTCTCATCCACAGAGCTCTCTGTGCACCACCCTCTGAGATGGACCACTCGTCTCTACCCCTCTGCCAGACCTCTACTACCCGCCCCTGTCCCTACCTACTATCCAATCTGACCTGATGAGTTGGACGCAGCTTCCCTATCCTCTCCTAATGCTGCCCCTTCCCCATATACTCCTGACTGTCAATCTCTTCCCCGACGACCCACACCTGGACCAGATGTGACCAATCTGGGACCTCCTGGACCTGGACCACATGTTCAGTCATCCACTCCGACTATCGAACTCAACCTTAATGAGGTCAGAGAATTTCTCACCACCCTTGCTGAGCTCATGGAGCTGAACACCTCCTCCAACCCCTCCCCGGTCCTGGTCCCCCCTCCCGTCCCCTGACAAGTTCCTCGCCACCATTCTTGCTATCATTGCAGGTCCACTGGCCACCTCCAACCCAGATGCCCCCACTACCAATGCACTCATTGTCTCCAAACTTCCCCTGGCCATTTCTCCCAGAATTGTCCAGTCAACAGATGATGATTCCCCCACCGGACCCAACAATTTATTGATGATGATGCTCTCCCAGACTTCGACGACAAGCACATCTGATGATAATGATTCAGTGAATCATTCTTCCGACAGAGGAGCTAATGTTATGGATTTCGAAGATACTTTGGAATGCGACATCGAAATCATTTGGAGACAACTCTCTGGCGAAGATGATACAGACATGGATATGTTTTTCTTTCCTACTCATTCCTATGATCGCTATTGGTTTGACGTTTCTTCCACAGCATATAGAGACCTCACTTGGGAGATCATCGACAGTGGTCAATACGACCCTCTGTACCATGACTTCTAGGTATATCTTCAGACTTTGCACGGGAACACTGCCGTTTCCCATGTTTACGGATGCCCCCGGACTTCTGACTCACTTCTACCAGGAAGTCCCATTTATCTCTTTTCCTTTTATACTTAGCAGCTCTCCGCTTCTCCTTTTTGGACACGGGACTCCGATTCCTTTCTTGGACATGGGACTCCGCATTTCCTTTTACACGTACGTTTCCTTTTACGCATCATTCGTTGATTCCCTTTTATGATACACGCGATGCGATGTGTCTTGTTGATTTCCTTATATGCATCGTCCCTTTATAGTAACCCCCCTAGTATATAAAGGGTCGACTTGTAGTAGATAGCTCCTCAGCTAATTCTATGCATTTCTGCCTGCAAAGTCTTTGCTCCTGAAGAAGGTCGCTTGACTTACCTCTTGTGCTAAGCCCTTCCAGTCTTCTGTCTCTTGTTACTCACTGGGGCTTCTCTCTCATGAGCAATAGCCATATACTCTGCTCCTAGTCATTGCCGACACTACAAGTACGAAAGGATCTTGAGTGAAGTCTTTGTTCCACACCCACGTAACACATACAATCTAGCATGACTACTAAATACCACAAATGATCCTCACAAAGTCCAACAGTGCATGTCCAGTGAGAGTCTTCCTCGTCTAGGAAGCTCTGTCCCTTGCCTGGAGCTCTTCATGACTGCATGGGAGAATCTAGGGACAACGAACCTTCACATGAAGCTATGGATCGATGCTGGCCTCGAATGGGGGAAGAAATATTATAAACGTATGGACAATACCTGAGCATACATCATTTCCATGTGTATGTCAGTGAACTGATTTCTAAAGAACCTCAACTGAATAACTTATATAGTTGTTGACCCAGCTATATGTATATCCTGGATTAGGAATTACTGGGATCAGGAGTACATTGCATTGGCAGAAGATGTGATCTTGAAATTGGTGAGTGAACAACCTGAGCTACGGTTTTTTTTTTTCTCATTTCAAACTAGATGCATGAATATCGTTCGATGTCTGTGACGACTCAGCAGAAGGTCAAGACCATTCACACAATTGATTCACTTGCGGCACAATTTGGCATCAAGGATATGGGCATCAAGGTGAATAGTCGTTCCCAGAGCATGGCAACAGCAGATGAGGAGTACTGTGCATATGTCAATGGAGATCTTTGGGAAGAAAATTTGGATCCTTTGAGGTTTTGGGAGGTACGGACTTCGTTTCTACTTATCCTGTGTTGCACACACTCACTGACCTACAGAGTAAATGTGAAAGCTATCCTACTGTTTTTCTGATTGCAATGGATTACCTTCCGATCCAGGCCTCCTCCGTTCCCTGCAAACGTGTTTTTTCTTCAAGTGCTGAGACTGATATGAAAAGGCACAGTCAAATCAGTCCAACGCTGATGGAAGCCCTTCAGATGTTAAAGTATGATTTCAGAAAACACAGACTCACTTTCACGGAGGGGATCACACTTGATGCCCACGATTTGTTGGAGGATGAGCCTGAGGAGCATGTCAGTGGAATCCCAGCCTTCACTCAGAACAAGGTTGTAGACAATGCCATGGGATGTGTCAGTCGCAAGGAAGGAGACCACATTGTAACTGACGTCCTCTTTGTCGATCTTGACTGAATCTGCTTGTCTTTTCCTGTTGCATACTTCCACATCTCTGATGTCACGTGATTAGAGTTTCTGCCTCACCGACCTTGGCTTGTTTCTGTTCGAATTCATAAATTCTTTCAACCATCCATGCGCGTGATCTGTGTTGATGGGAGATTCAAGATCAAAGAAGACCTTGGTTCTCACTCCACATGTCAGTCTTTGTACATTGGAAGCATTGGAAGCAGAAAATTTCGTCCAATTCAGGCACTCTATACCGGGCCATTGATCTGATTGAAGACAGTCATACGGTTATTGTGAAGACCAGTAATCATTCAGGTTCCAGCAGTCAGGATACTCTGCAACATGAACATGTCATTCTCAGTCAGCTACATGGTATCCAAGGAGTCCCCAGCATCACCTGGTCAGTGTTACGCGGGTGCGAAACAAAGACTTCACTTGAGATCCTTTCGTACTCGTAGAGTCGTCGACGTCTAGGAGCAGAGTATATGGCTATCGCTCGTGAGAGAGAAGCCCCAGTTAGCAAACAGAGATAGAGAGCTGGAAGGGCTTAGCGCAGGAGGTAAGTCGAGCGACCTTCTTCAGGAGCGAAGACTTTGCAGGCAGAAGTGCGTAGAATTAGCTGAAGAGCTATTCTACTACATCAGCAGGTATTTATACTACAAGGTACAAATAGAAACAAATAGACGAGAAAGGGAATCAACGAGACGCGTCGCGTCACGTGTATCGTAAAAGGGAATCAACAAAGGACGCGTAAAAGGAAACATATGCATAAAAGGAAATGCGGAGTCCCGTGTCCAAGAAAGGCAACGGAGTGCCATAGTCCAAAAGGAGAAGCGGAGAGCCGCTAGATATAAGAGGAAAAGGAATAAAAGGGACTTCCCGGTAGGAACGAGTCAGAAGTCTGGGGGCATCCGTAAACATGGGAAACGGCGGTGTTCCCGTGCGAAGTCTGAAGGATAACCTAGAAGTCATGAAACAGAGGGTCGTATTGACTGCTGTCGATGATCTCCCAAGTGAGGTCTCTATATGCCGTGGAGGAAACGTCAAACCAATAGTGATCATAGGAATGAGTAGGAAAGAAAAATGTATCCATGTCCATCTCAAGTTCACCAGAGAGCTGTCTCCAAATGAATTCGACGTCTTGGTCCCAGGTATCTTCGAAATCCGTAACAGTCAGGAGTAGAATCCGACCTACAAGTCATTGTGCTTAAGGATATGGGTCCAACATTGCAAGACATCTTCGACTCTACTAGGTGAAAGATGTCTGTAGATTCAGTTGCCTATTTGGCAGAGCAACTAGTGAGTCTCATGAGCAGTTTTTGAGTCCCATATTTACAGCTTGCACTAGATAATGTGCCTTGAAAACATCCACTCTCATA
>JBBPMU010000928.1:0-12257 GCA_038090475.1 Wakefieldia striispora | reverse complement strand
CCCTAGTTGCCTAATTGGGATGTATTGGGGTTAGGGGTAGGGTTCCAAGGTGTCTAGGGTTGGAAAAGTGTCTCATAACCTCTAAAGCCTCCTCAAAGAGCAAGTGGAATATCAAAGAGTGTGTTATCTACTGAACTTCGGGCATTGACTCCAGAGGATGAGGATGAGCTTGACCAATCCTTGATACAATTGATTGGAGTACATCCTAGCCAATGTAGAAATGATCCAATAGAGGAGGAAGAGGAAGAGGAAGAGGAAGAGGAGGAGGAAGAGGAGGAAGAGGAGGAAGAAAGTGATGATAGTGATGATTAATGTATCTTTTGCAAATCTGAAGATACAGTTTGGTATATAAGAGTCAGCATTTGTGATACATTTCTAATATGTAGTAAACAAGACTGTATTATTCTTTTGTGGCACATTTTTGATTAGCAAAGTGTAGGTAAAGCATGGTCAACAAGAGTGTAGCAATTTTGATTACCAAATTGTGTAGACAAAATTGTAGCATACATTGTGTAGCATTTTGTAGTGCATTTTTGATTAGCGAGAGTGAACCTCAGACAGTACTATTAGCAATTAGTCAAACATGATATTACAAGTAGTGAGACATGTTAGTTAATTTGGTGAACAGGTAGTGCCATTAGACGAACATGGTAGTAACATTGGGTGAACATCCTAATCAAATAGGCAAACATGGTAATCCATTAGGTGAACATCCTAATTAACTAGGCAAACATAGTAGTACCATTAGGCGAACATGGTAGTCCATTAGGCGAACATCCTGATCAACTAGGCAAACACAGTATCCATTAGGCAAACATCCTAATTAACTAGGCAAACATAGTAGTACCATTAGGCAAACATGGTAGTCCATTAGGTGAACATCCTAATCAACTAGGCAAACACAGTATCCATTAGGTGAACATCCTAATTAACTAGGCAAATATAGTAGTACCATTAGGCAAACATGGTAGTCCATCAGATGAACATCCTAATCAACTAGGTGAACATGGTAGTACCATTAGACAAACATGGTAGTCCATTAGGTGAACATCCTAATCAACTAGGTGAACATGGTAGTATCATTAGGCGAACATGGTAGTCCATTAGGCGAACATGGTAGTTCATTAGGTGAACATCCTAATCAACTAGGCAAACACAGTAGTCCATTAGGTGAACATCCTAATTAACTAGGCAAACATAGTAGTACAATTAAGCAAACATGGTAGTCCATTAGGTGAACATCCTAATCAACTAGGTGAACATGGTAGTACCATTAGACGAACATGGTAGTCCATTAGGCAAACATCCTAATCAACTAGACAAACACAGCAGTCCATTAGATGAACATCCTAATTAACTAGGCAAACATGGTGGTCCATTAGGTGAACATCCTAATCAACTAGGTGAACATGGTACTACCATTAGGCAAACATGGTAGTCCATTAGGCGAACATCCTAATCAACTAGGCAAACACAGTAGTCCATTAGGTGAACATCCTAATTAACTAGGCAAACATAGAGTAGTACCATTAGGTGAACATGGTAGTCCGTCCATTAGGCGAACATCCTAATCAACTAGATGAAGATGGTAGTCCATTAGGCAAACATCCTAGAATAGGTAAACCATGGCAAACAAGAGTGTAGCAATTTTCATTACCAAATTGTGTAGACAAAATGGTAATAAGTATGAGCATAGCATTTTGTGGTGTATTTTTGATCAGCAAAGTATAAATAAACCATGACAAACAGGAGTGTAACATTTTGTATTAGCCCACTGTGTAGACAAATTGTAGTAAACAAGAGTGTAGCACTTTTGATTAACAAAGTGTGGATACCAGAGATTGATTCTTATAGTGTTAGGAACACTAGCTCAAAATAAGGATGCACCTGTCTCCATCCATAATGAACACTCTGAATGCAATGGTAACAGTTCGGGAGTCCAATGAAATCAACTGAGTAAGTAAATAGTAGTACCACATCCTCTTTACTCAAACTTGAAACTTTTATATGATCTCTTAAGAGGTGTTTGACATTATTCCCTACCATGTATGTACATCCTCCCATATGATACTATAACATCATGGAACAACTCTGGGACCATATTTCAAACTTTGAGTTTACCTCTTCAGCTATCCTCCAGTAAAGATTGAGTTTTGTAGCCTTAGGAAGACGAGCTGAAAATAAGGATGCACCTGTCCCTACCCATATTGAACATTCTGAACATGATGGTAACACTTTGGAAGCCCAATAAAATCAAATCAACTGAGTGAATAGGACTATATCCCACCTCCTCTAACTTTAAACCCTTTATATGGTCTCTTAAGAGATGTTTCACACTGTCCCCAAGCATGAATCACCTCCCATATGATACTACAACACTGTGGAACAGCTCTGAGATCATATTTCACACTTTGAGTTTATCTTGCCCTCTCTCCTTCCATTTCTAGCCTCAGGAAGGCTAGCTAAAAATAAGGATGAACCTGTCTCTATCCATATTTGGCCCTCTGAACATGATGGTAACACTTTGGAAGTCCAACAAAATCAGCTGAGCAAATGGTACTATACCATCTTCATCAAACTTTAAAACCCTCATATGGTCTCTTACATGGTCTTTCACATCATTCCTAAGCATGGACCACCTCTCATATGATGCTACGACAATGTAGAACAGCTTTGAGATCATATTTCATACATTGAGTTTACCTTGTCTCCTCTCCCTCCAACAAAGATCAATTTTTCTAGCCTCAGAGAGGCTAGCTAAAAGTAAGGGTGCACCTGTCCACCCATATTGAACACTCTGAACATGATGGTAACATTTTTGGAGCCCAATAAAATGAGCTGAGCAAATGGTATCACTCCCTCTCACTTAAACTTTGCAACTCTCATATGGTGTCTTTAGAGGTGTTTCACATCATTCCCAAGCATGAGCTACCTCCCATATGATACTACAACAATGTATAACAAGTTTGGGATCATATTTTGCACTTTGAGTTTACTTGCCTCCTCCCCCTCCAACAAAGATCGATTTTTCTAGCCTCAGGGAGGCTAGCTAAAAATACGGATACACCTGTCTCCACCCATATTTAACCCTCTGAACACGATGGTAACATTTTTGGAGCCCAATAAAATCAGCTGAGCAATTGGTACCACTCCCCCTCACTCAAACTTTGCAACTTTCATATGGTCTCTTGAGAGGTGTTTCACATCATTCCCAAGTGTGAACCACCTCCCATATGATACTACAATAATGTAGAACAAGTTTGAGATCATATTTTACACTTTGAGTTTACCTTGCCTCCTCCCCCTCCAACAAAGGTCGATTTTTCTAGCCTCGGGAAGGCTAGCTAAAAATAAGGATGCACCTGTCCCTACCCATATTGAACCCTCTGAACACGATGGTAACATTTTTGGAGCCCAATAAAATGAGCTGAGCAAATGAGCTGAGCAAATGGTATCACTCCCTCTCACTTAAACTTTGCAACTCTCATATGGTGTCTTTAGAGGTGTTTCACATCATTCCCAAGTGTGGGCCACATCCCATATCATACTACAACAATGTACAACAAGTTTGGGATCATATTTCACACTTTGAGTTCACCTTGCCTCCTCCCCCTCCAACAAAGATCGATTTTTCTAGCCTCAGGAAGGCTAGCTAAAAATAAGGATGCACCTGTCCCCACCCATATTGAACCCCCCGAACACGATGGTAACGTTTTTGGAGCCCTTTAAAATCAGCTGAGCGAATGGCACAACTTTTCCCTCCTTCCAGTATCAGTAAACCCACCACAGCATGTCAGGACAGTGTCCCAGAAGCATGCCAGCATTTTTCCTGGGGGCTTATGAACCCTCTGAATTGATTGGAGACATCCCTGAGACCTAGAAACATCATCTTCATAGTGATCTTACATCCACCCCCCAGATGACCTTGTTTGATTTATTTCTCCACAACGCGACCGCCGATTTCCATGATTAGGGGCTCAAAATGATCGTAGAAACCAGCTCTATTTTATGGTATAGTTTTCCAAGGAATCTGTGATTTTCATTTTGTATCTTAATTCCAGGATGACCATATAAATGGGACTTCCCGGTAGAAGCGAGTCAGAAGTCCGGGGGCATCCATAAACGTGGGAAACAGCGGTGTTCCCATGTGAAGTCTGAAGGATAACCTAGAAGTTGTGGAATAGAGGGTCGTATTGACCACTATCAACAATCTCCCAAGTGAGGTCTCTATACACCATGGAGGAAAGGTCAAACCAATGGCGATCATAAGAACGAGTAGGAAAGAAAAACGTATCCATGTCCATGTCTTCTTCACCAAGGAGTTGTCTCCAGATGGTTTCGACATCATGTTCCCAGGTATCTTTGAAATCCGTAACAGAGGTGGAGGAGGGTCTGGGAGATTTGATGGAGGCATGGGAAATCTTGGACTTGCGTTCCCAATAGTGAGCATTGATTGCTTGAGCTAAGTAATGCATATCTGACAGTCTGGAGGGTTTACCTATGCATGAGATCTCATCCTTGATATGATCTGGTAGACCACTGTAGAACTGGGTACAGAGAGCACCTTCTCCATAACCATGGACTTGGAAGGCTAAGCAGTTAAACTCAACCACATACTTGTTGATATGTTGTCCATCTTTCATGGACAGATTTTGGAGTTCATGCTCTGCATCTCTGTTATGATTCCATCATCCTTCATCGAACTTTTACCTTTGACGGACCCTTTCGCTAGACTCAGTCCTCGAAGATGAGTCCCAACATGTATTTCTCATCACGTGACTCATTCACACGATCACGTGACATTCCCATTTTGGTACGCTCCTATTCCAGTATAAATTTCCTTCTGTCACGTGATCTGGAACACGTGACCACTCTGGCGCTTGCCGATTGGACGATACCTTATCTTCTGCTCTTCTTCTGCCATTCGTCCGGCAACCTCCTTATCTTCTCCTTCCCATTGACTCATAGACGCTTACTCGATGATACGCGATCTTCGCATCGTATGACTTCCCTTTCTTTTTCTCATTGGACGATAGCATACGCACAGCTTGGTCCATGCATGATCTCTTACAGTATTTAAACCCATGTACCTAGTCGACTGGTTTCCCCAGTCTTATCTACTTGATCATACTTCCAAGGGTGTGATTTAAGGATAGCTCCTTCGTCTCACTTGGACCCTCATACTACCATCATTTCCTTCAACCCATATCTCGACCTTCTCATAGCTCGATTTGTCTCTGGTGCTCCTCTAGAGCCCCCGTCATTAAGTTTTCTCTCCAATTTGTTTTGTTTGAGTGACGCTTCACTTCACTTAGATAAGACTACCCGTCGCACAGCAGGCCCGCAGTTCTTAGCTCTCCAACGAATGAGGACCTCCCAACGAAGAGGTTTCTACCCCCCTGCCCCGCGAACGAAAGTCCGTTTCGCTTATAACAAACAATTCTCCACGCGTCCATACCTCCGGGGCCGCGCTTCACTAAAAAAGGTACATCGAGGGACACCCCTCACACTAGCCCAGAGATCCGCTCAGTCGGGTCAGTAAGCGAACGTGTCGGAACCTCACGACTCCGATCTCCCCCCCTCCGCCTCATCCTCACCGCGTTCTTCGTCACCATCCATCCAAGAAGAACCTTTTAAATCCCCAGTTGATTACCGACCACCCCCCAGCATGTCGGGACCTCAACCCTCCTCCTCCGCTCGCCCACCTACCCCCATTCCCGAATCTGATGAATCCATCTACGCTCGGGAATTCATCAGACAGCTAGAAGAGAAGGGCGAACGGGATGCCTATAAACGCCTCACCGAACCAGGAAAGTGGGATGGCGACAAAAAGAAGTTCCATATGTGGTGGACCAAGCTCAGAGCTTGGGTCGAAGCGTCGGACTTCAAGGACGATCGGGTGCTCACCACTGCGGTCCTGCTCCGATTCGAAGGATCGGCCGAGCCATTTGCACAACAACAAATGGAGAAGTATTTGGGGAAGGATCCCCTTTTCTACCCGACCTGGGACGATCTACAGGTGACGATAAAAGGTTTCTTTCAAATCTCCCTTCTGACGCATCAAGCGTATAAGGACCTAAGGGAGCTAAAGCAAGGAGCCTCAAGAATCGCGGACTTCCTTCAGAAGTTCGACATCCTAGTGGTGGAATCGGAGGTATCAGACGGCGAAGCAGTTCATCTGCTGAAAGCGGCGGTAAATTACAAGATTTACCAAGAAGTGTCCCTCCACTCAGAACTGGAAGCGGACAAGAAGACGGGCCATTGGTACCCTTCGCTCGCGAAGGAGTACATGAAGGTAGGGCAAGTCTTCGAAAGGCTAGCTGAGGAGCAGGGGCAACCCCAACAAGGACCTCAGCGGGCCAAACCGCCGCCCGCCAAACCCTGGTACGCCCCCCGACGTTCAACCCCCCCCGACCCCAATACACGCAGTATGGCACCCAGCCTGCCAGAGGTGCCCCTATGGTCGTTGACGCAATGACAACCACCGCCAACGCGAGGCCAGCCGGCAGCCAACCTCGCCCACTCCCTACCCCTCCCCACGCCCATCCGCAGGGCACATTCCTCTGTTTCAATTGCGGAAAACCGGGCCATCTGGCTCACAATTGTCGCGCCCCTAAACAGGTGCAATACCAAGGCGGCGCTCCACGCCAACAACACTGGGGAGGATACCCCCCAAACCAAGGCCCATGGTCGCTGGGATACGCGACTAACTTTCTCCCACTCCCCCAACCTCCTCCAGCCGCCGGGTACGCGGCCCATAACGCTTCGTTTATCACAGACGAAGCGGAAGCCTACTGGAGAGACAGGATCCGGGCGGAGATGGATCATAAGGCCGCAGAGGTGGTAAAAGGCAACGGGTCCGGGTGAGTGAGGGTAGCCCGGCCCCAGGTACAATTTCGTCCATATCATTTTCTGAACAATTTTTCTTTTCCTTACTTGACGTAGAAGGCAGTGAGAGTTTCTCCTATGATACCCACTCTACGGACAACGTTTCTATTCACGATACGCTAGAAGATGTATCCGCCTCATCCTCCACTTCTGGAACGGCGACCCATTTGGGCGCGGCAGCAGAAGTAAAAAATACTGCGCTTAATTCCATTTTCATTGATAAAGACAATTCATTCCCAACTACCTTACGCTTTGTCTCTTCTTCCCCTTCCAACCCTCAGACTTTCATTCGTTCCACTCTTAATCACTCCGGACACCTTTCCCCTCTTACTAATATTCGTTTCAGGAAACTTCAAGGATGGTATACCATCTCTTGCAGGTCGTTGATCGACTCGGGGGCGATGAACTCTTTCATTGACAAAAAGTTTTGCAAGACTAACGGAATAATAGGGACACGATTACCCGCGCCCATAGGGGTTTCAAACGTGGATGGGACAAACTCCTCTATTGGAGAGATTACCCACAAAGTAAACGTCTTTGTGGAGGTTAACGGACACTCAGAATTCATGGACGCTTACGTGACTAACCTTGGAACACACCCGATGTTTATAGGTTACGATTGGCTCAACCGCCATAACCCAGAAATAGACTGGATTACCAGCGATATCAAATTCGGCCAATGCACAAGTTACTGCCAACAGATGTCAAGGATGCGATTACCGCCCACATTCTTTACAAGGGTGATGACAAAGAAAGAAGAAGAGGACCATATAAAAAGTTTGGTCCCCAAAACTTACCATGAATTTTTAGACGTATTCTCTGAAAAAGAATCGGAAAGGATGCCCACGCGCAAACCGTGGGATCACGCCATCGACTTAAAAGAAGACTTCGTCCCCAAGAAAGGACGAGTAATACCGCTGTCACAAACAGAAATGGAAGAAGTCGCTAACTTTTTACAGAAAGAGCTCAAAAAGGGATATATCCGCCCCTCGAAATCACCGCAAACAGCCCCTGTGTTCTTCATCCCGAAGAAAGATGGTAAAAAACGACTAGTCATGGATTATTGTTACTTAAACGAAGGAACGATCAAAAATGCGTACCCTCTCCCCCTGATACCTTCTTTGATAGATCGACTACAAGGAGCCGACCTATTCACCACCATGGACCTATGGTGGGGATACAACAACGTACGAATAAAAGAAGGCGATGAATGGAAGGCGGCGTTCGTAACGCCGATGGGAGCCTACGAGCCCCTAGTAATGTATTTTGGAAAGACGAACTCACCCTCCACCTTTCAGAACATGATGAACGACATCTTCAACGACATGTATGCGGTGGTAATTATCTTCATCGATGACTGTATGGTCTTCACCAGCGGAAAAACTCAACACGAACATGAGCAAATCGTAAAAGAGGTACTCAAATGGCTTCAAGAAAACGATTTATACGTAATGCCCGAAAAATGCCGCTTTTCGCAAAAAAGAGTAGACTTCCTTGGGATGATCGTATCCCAAGAAGGGGTAGAGATGCAACAGTCAAAAGTTGCTGGAGTACTGGAATGGCCAACGCCTACCAGACTGAAACAAGTGCAAGGCTTTTTAGGCCTCTGCAACTACTACAGACGTTTCATACCTAACTTTGCCCACATAGCCCGACCACTAAATGATTTAACCAAGAAGGATACCCCCTTTAAATGGGGAAGCGAACAAGAAGCAGCGTTCAAGAACCTCAAAGAAGCATTCACGAAAGATTCCCTCTTGGCCTATCCAGACCAGAGGAAGCCAATGCGCGTAGAAACTGACACATCGGACATAGCGACAGGAGCTGTCTTGTCAATAAAAGACCATGACGGCATATGGAAACCGTGTGCTTTCATCTCACACTCCTTTGATTCCGCAGAAAGAAACTACCCCATTTACGACAAGGAACTTCTAGCGGTCATTCACGCTCTACAAGACTGGCGACATTATTTAGTCGGCAGAGAATCCTTCGAAATATGGACCAACCACAAGAACCTAGAGTATTGGAAGAAACCACAAACACTTTCCCCCCGACAAGCAAGATGGCACGCGTTACTTCAGGAATTCAACTACGTCATGTGCTACAAACCGGGCACACAAAACGGACGAGCAGACGCTCTCTCTCAAAGGCCGGATCACGGCGACACGGTAGAAAACCACAATGAAAACGTGATAGTCATCCCCAAAAAGGATATAAAAGTGGTAAACTCTCACAAAATCTCTTTGGTCTCCCCATTCTTCGAAAAGATACAAAAAGAAACCGCATTACTAAAAGAATCTGAAGTCCCATAGGGGTTCGTCTTTTGCGATGAAGAAAAAGTATACAAGAACGACAAACTCAAAACATTTATTCCACCTTCACTTCGAACAGAACTGCTGACGTTGTTCCATGATTCCCCTGTTGCAGGACACGCAGGAAGGGCTCGTACAAGTCATCTCATTTCTCGATTCTACACCTGGAACAGCATGACCAAGGACATCGCCGAATATATAGACCACTGCCAAGCGTGCACCCTCACGAAGGGAAAGTCAACGGCACCAGCAGGAAAATTGCTACCCCTAGAGTCAGCCTCACGACCTTGGGAAGACCTTTCTATTGATTTCGTAACGGGACTACCCCCGTCCAAAGGTTTTGACTCCATTTGTGTTATCGTCGATCGCTTCTCGAAGGAAGTGATTTTTTCACCATGCTTAAAGAAAATTTCTTCATTAGATTTAGCAAAACTCTTCAGAGATGAAGTCTGGTGTAATCACGGACTACCCTCTTCTATTGTGTCCGACTGAGGACCGCAATTCGTCTCGGAATTCACCAAACATCTGTGCAAACTACTAGACATCAAACAAAGAATCTCAACCGCCTATCACCCCCAAACGGACGGGCAGACGGAACGCATCAATAGAGAAATGGAACGGTACCTTCATACTTATGTGGCCAAAAAGCAAGAAGATTGGTGCGAGTGGCTGAAACTCGCACAATTCCAGCACAACAACTCGCTGGGATCGGCCACGAAAACGACCCCATTCTCCGTCACAAAAACATATCAACCCCATTTAGGCTTTGAAAGCGCAAAAAGAGATTCTTTCACAGATGATTGTAGAAAATCCCACGACGAAATTAAACAAGCTCTCGACGAAACACGACAACGAATGATCAAAGACGCAGAACGTAAACTGTTACGAATCCTATATTTTATTCCTGAAAGACGCTATTCTTTTCTAACACTTTAATCCCTTTTACTTAGAAACTCTTTTCTTGCGGCAATCCGACTGAAGAAAGCCGTCTACATGTACTTCAAAGATCATGTGACTTGATGTCACCTGACATTTCACTATTGGTACGCTCCTGCAACAGTATAATTTCCTTCGTCACGTGATCTGTTGCACGTGACCACCTTGCGGCACTTGCCGATTTGCCGTCGGTCGAGACCTTCAGACTTATTCCCGGCGGCACCTCTTTGGGAATACCCCTTTACTTCTTTTGGACACATTGACGATTTCTATCTTTAGTCATTTCTTCTTACGAGACTACCCGATCGTGATCGTATCGGAAGGCATATGCCATAGAGAGCTGTGCATCTTACTCGTTTTCTTTGACTCATGATACGTTCCCATCGGACAGACATTACCATACGCGGATTACCAGGTCTTACACCTGAAGGGCATTTGCCATACTTAGTATTTCCTCTTTCGATTCACTTGGTCTGTGCGCACTCGCCAGACATATATAAAGTAGAGTACCATGTAGACTGGTTCTCCAGTCTTAGCTATTTCAAAATCATACCCAGGTGGTTGTCGTTTAGGCTGGACCCCCTTAGGATCTTCTGAGGGGTTCACTGGGAAACTCTTATTTCATCTACACTCTTAGCCAGAGGATAAACAGGCGCTCCATCACTCTTTTCTCGACTACGACGATACCCCGCTGAAGGGAAGACTTTGCCTTTGAGGATTGAGGTTCAACCTTCGACGATTACGTCTCGTTTCATAAACGCTCGGAGGCGCCAACATATGAGGTTGGGCAACAGGTCTGGCTATCCACCGAACATCTCAAATTGCCCTACACGGCCAAAAA
Source organism: Wakefieldia striispora (assembly GCA_038090475.1). Taxonomy (NCBI): domain Eukaryota; kingdom Fungi; phylum Basidiomycota; class Agaricomycetes; order Agaricales; family Hymenogastraceae; genus Wakefieldia; species Wakefieldia striispora. The sequence continues at coordinate 1,280 of JBBPMU010000928.1, read as the reverse complement.
ACTTACGCAGAAATGGATTGGACCTTATGAAATCCTAAAAGTTCTTCTGAACGCCGTTACGCTACGTCTTCCAAAGACGTTCACCATTCATTCTACAGTTAACGTTTCGAGAGTAAAACCTTACAGAGAAACATTACCGGGACAGCCTACGCGCAAACCCGATGCTATCACAGTCAATGACGAAGAATACGAGGAACATGAAGTCGACTACATCGTCACTTCTCGCATCAAAAATCGAAAATTAGAATATCTCGTACACTGGAAAGGGTGGGAGGACTCCGACCGCACTTGGGAACCAGCAGAACACCTCAAAAATGCACCAGAGGTGGTACAAACATTCCACCAGGCCCACCCATCCGCCCCCAGAAAACTCCGAGGCCTATCCATGGCAGAGTTTTCCTCCCTTTTCCACGATTATTCTGTCGATTTCCACTCTCGTTCTGCATTAACTCGTCTAGACTATGAAGCATAAAAAAGTTCTCTCCTCGTCGGGACGACTCGGACCTTAGAAGGGGTAATGTTATGATTCCATCATCCTTCATCGAACTTTTACCTTTGACGAACCCTTTCGCTAGACTCAGTCCTCGAAGACGAGTCCCAACATGTATTTCTCATCATGTGACTCATTCACACGATCACGTGACATTCCCATTTTGGTACGCTCCTATTCCAGTATAAATTTCCTTCTGTCACGTGATCTGGAACACGTGACCACTCTGGCGCTTGCCGATTGGACGATACCTTATCTTCTGCTCTTCTTCTGCCATTCGTCCGGCAACCTCCTTATCTTCTCCTTCCCATTGACTCATAGACGCTTACTCGATGATACGCGATCTTCGCATCGTATGACTTCCCTTTCTTTTTCTCATTGGACGATAGCATACGCACAGCTTGGTCCGTGCACGATCTCTTACAGTATTTAAACCCATGTACCTAGTCGACTGGTTTCCCCAGTCTTATCTACTTGATCATACTTCCAAGGGTGTGATTTAAGGATAGCTCCTTCGTCTCACTTGGACCCTCATACTACCATCATTTCCTTCAACCCATATCTCGACCTTCTCGTAGCTCGATTTGTCTCTGGTGCTCCTCTAGAGCCCCCGTCATTAAGTTTTCTCTCCAATTCGTTTTGTTTGAGTGACGCTTCGCTTCAATCTCCGACTGGATCATGTGGACCAAAATTTGTCTGGAGTTCCAAAATGAAATCAGTATATCTGTCTTTCCAGAGGGGACAGGAGATGGAAGGGTCGGGGTTGAGGAGGTCAGGTTCAAACCATTCA
>JBBPMU010000927.1:0-12282 GCA_038090475.1 Wakefieldia striispora | reverse complement strand
GAACTACCTACTTAAATACCTTACCTATGCGAGCACGGATCATCTGGGGATAGGGTTAGGTTACGGGGTTAGGTACTAGGGTTCGTGGAAATTAACGAGCGCGAGGGTTCCATCTACTGATCTTACATTGTCCTCCTTCTAAGACGAAGCGTCCCCGCGAGTCGGGAACTCGAAGCACGAGGAGTGAAAGCGATTGTAGCCCTTGCGGAATTCTAAGAACTCCGGGTCTAGGAACATGGCGGAGGGTGTCGGCAGCGGCTCATTGCGACATATTGGGCAGTCGCATGGACGGTCTGTGTCCGCTTGCCTGAGGTTCATTTTGGGGTGAGGACGCGGCCTAGCGGGATGCTGGCGGTGGAAGTCTTTGACCGCGTCCGGGGCGTTCCGTAGTCCCTTTTCGGGGATCCATTCGTTTTCTTCTCTTGGGAATCCTTTCCAGGAGACGAGGTACTCTACTTTCCCTCTCTTTTCTCTCGAGTCGAGGATGGATTCCACCTCTTGTTCTTCTTGTCCCTGTATAAGATCCGGGGGCGGCGGCGGCGGGCGTTTCTGGGACGGGAATTCTCCAGGGTGGTACGGGTGGAGGATGGATTCATGGAATACGGGGTGAATTGTTTTCCATCCTCGGGGTAGTGCGAGTTTGTAGGCGGCTTTGCCCACCTTGGAGATGACCTTGAACGGTCCGTATCGCCTGTCGTCTAACTTCTTTGACGGTCTTTCCGTCCTAATGTTGGTCGCTTCCAGGAGGACCAAATCTCCTTCCTTGTATTCTGTCGGAGTCCTAGCCTTCCGATCGTAGAATTTCTTCATGTCCTCAGCGGCGTGTTTTAGCGCTAGGGCGGCCGTGGACCGAAGTTCCTTTAATCTCCCGACGAACTCTTCCGTCGTCGGGTTCTGGGTTGCCTTGTGTCTGGTTTCCCAGACTTTGGGGTTTCTTCCATAATTGAGGACGAATGGGGTGGCTTGTGTTGCCGTCGACACCGCGTTATTGTGGGCGAATTCGGCCATGGCCAGCCAATCTGCCCAGTCGGTCTGTCGATGGTTGACATAGATTCGGAGATATTGTTCCACCTCCGAGTTCATCCTTTCTGTTTGCCCGTCTGTCTGCGGATGGAAGGCCGTAGACGGATTTCCTTGTATTGACGTCTTTTCGTAGAACGCCTTCATGAACCCCGAGACGAAGTTAGATCCCCTGTCTGAGATGACTTTGGTGGGGGCCCCGTGCAACTTGAAGATCTCGTTTACGAAGATCTTCGCGACTCCTTGGGCGGTGATGGAAGTAGTAGTGGGGAATAGGCGGATCATCTTTGAGAATTTGTCCACTACTACTAGGATCGCGTTATTGCCTTGGGACTCCGGGAGGGGTCCGACTAAGTCCACGGAAATGGTATGCCAGGGTTCCGGCGGGACGTCATGTGGTTGAAGGGGGGTCTTTCCCTTCTCTCTCCTTGGCTTCGTCTTTTGACAGACGTCGCATCCTTTGACGTATCTTTCAACGTCTTCCTTGAGGCCGGGCCACTGGTGGTCTCGTTGTATTAGTTCTAGGGTCCTTTTGACCCCTTGGTGGCCGGCCGTTTGGTGATCGTGATATCTTTCGATCACCTGTTCTTTTTCCTTCAAAGACATGGTAGTCTCCGTCTTAGATTCCCGCGCCTCGAAGACGTTGGGGGGGAACATCACCACGTCCTTGTTGTCTTGTTTTCCCTGATCGAAATCGGGCCGTCTGGATAGCGGATCCGCCGGGTTACTCTTTCCGCTTCGATGGACTATTTTATAATGGTACTGCTGTAACAGCTGTGTCCATCGAGCCTGTCTCCTTGAGAGATCCTGGGGTCGCTTGTAGAACTCTAAGTTCTTATGGTCCGTCCAGATTTCAAAGGGTTCCTCTGCATCGATTAGGTGGTGTCTCCACGTTTTCAGCGCGAAGATAATCGCCAGTGTTTCCAAGTCCGCTACGTGATAGTTTCGTTCGGCGGGTTCGAGGGACTTGGAGATGAAGGCCACGGGGTGGAACACTCCATCTTCTTGCTTCTGGCTTAGTACGGCGCCCACTCCGTAGGACGACGCATCCGTCTCGACTTTGAAGAGCCCTTTTCTTCCGGGAACCTTTAGGGTCGGTCCCATGACCAGGGTATCCTTGAGGACTTCGAACGCCTCCTGGCATTCTGGGGTCCAGTCCCATGCCTTCTTCTCCGACGTGAGGTTGTTCAACGGCCGGGCTACGGCTGCGAAGTTCTTAACGAACCGTCGGTAGAAATTGAGAAACCCTAAGAAGGCTCTCACTTGGGTCCTATTAGTGGGGACCGGCCACGTCTTTACTCCTTCGACCTTTGCAGGGTCCATCTTCACCGCGTCGTGGGAGACTACTACTCCCAAGTATTCGACTTCCTTTTGTGCGAATTCGCACTTCGAGTGCTTCAGGTATAATTTGTGCTCCCTGAGTCTTTGCAACACTCGTCGTACTAGCTCGTCGTGCTCCTCCTTTGTCTTGGAGAAGATGATGATGTCGTCCATATAGATTAGGACGTTTCCTTCGTCGATTAGGTCCTTAAAGACCGAATTCATCATCGTCTGGAAAGTCGCCGGGCTATTTGTCAGCCCGAAGAACATGACTAGCGGTTCGAATAGGCCCCTGTTGGTCCTGAAGGCCGCCTTCCACTCGTCGCCGTCTTTCATTCGGATATTGTTATATCCCCATCTGATATCAAGCTTGGTAAAATAGTGTGCGTCTTGCAGCTTGTCTATCAGCTCCGCGATGAGGGGGAGGGGATATCTGTTTTTAACGGTGACGGCGTTGAGCTTCCGGTAGTCCTGGACCGGTCGGAGTCTTCCGTCTTTCTTCTTAATAAAGAAGAATGGGGATGCGAACGGGGATTTCGAGGGTCTGATCTTTCCGGCCGCGAGATTTTCATCTAGGAACTTGTCTAGCTCTTCTTGTTCCGCGGGCGAAAGATTATATATCTTTCCCTCTATTTTGTGTTCGCCGGGGATCAGTTCTATGGCATGATCCCAAGGCCGCCTTGGTGGTAGCTCGTCTTCTACTCTAGGTTCGAAGACGTCCTTGAACGAGTGGTATTCGGAGGGTACCGCTTCCTCGAACGTCCGCGCGTATTTTCCTTGCTTGAACTCTATGTCCAATTTTTGCGCAGTCGTCATTTTTGCCTTGGCTTCTACAGCCAGTTCGGCCCCCTTTTGGTCAATGTTGACCGCGAATACTCGCTCGCCTTGCTCCCATGCTCGGGTGCACTCCTCCTCTTCTTCCTCGTCTTCGATCAGCTCTGGTATTTCGTGGTCGTCGCATTCTAGTTTCAACGACCCTTGTTCCCAATCGATTTTTGGGTTATGCTTTTTGAGCCAATCGTATCCGAGGTAAATCGGATTCGTGCCTAGTCTGGTTACGGCCAGATCGATCTTTTCCTTGTGATCTCCGATGCTCAGTTTGACTTGGGCGAATTGGGTTATTCCGCCTCCTTGGTTCTTTGATCCGTCCGCGTTATATACGGGGATCATCCTTGGTAACTGAAGCGTCGGGACCGAGTACTTCCTGACGAAATCTTCGTCGATCGTCGATCCGGTGCAACCGCTGTCTATCAGGGCACGTGCGGTCAGGTGCGTGCCGTCCGTAGTCTCCAGCCGTGTCTCTATCTCCAGCTGTCGGGCTTGCGAACGTACGCTTCTCAACACGTACTTGGGCTTCTTCTGAAGCTCCTTCACGATGACGTACCCCATTTGGTCATCGGATTCCCTTATTGCTTTGATTAGATCTTTGTCTACCTCCGGTAGTCTCCTTTCGTGGACGAAGGATTTCAAATGCTTCAGGGCAACCTCCTCATCGCCCTTACACATCTGTCTCATCCACTTGACCGACCAGGGGTCTACTGTGTTGAGCCAGTTACGGCTCTCTTTCCTTCCTTGGGGCTCTCGAGGTCCTTTCTCGGAAGGTTCCTTTTTCTCCTTGATTGGGGAGTCCTCCTTCTTAGGCGGAAGTTGGGGCTCTCTGGGTCCTTTCTCCTTCCGCTTTAGAATTCGGATTTGTTTAGGGGTTTCCCCCTCTTGGGTGCAAACTTTCTTGGTGGACTCGGTCTCTGTTTCGCCAACGCTTTCTATAGATAGTGTCTCGAATTTATTTACAGATGCGGGGATACTGGCTACCGGGTCCGAGTCCTTTTGAAGGGAAGCGATTAGTTTGCGCTCGGCTTCCCTTCTGGAAAATCCTTTTCTATCGCCCTGATCGCGTCCTCTAGCTCTTGGGCGGTAGTATATTGAACATTGTGGCCCCTTATAGTGATGGACCTTAATTGCCTCGCCTTTGGCTTCGGCGGGTGAGTTGGACAGGGCCAAGCCGAGTCCTTTCCTTGTTGGGCGCATGCGATGCACTTGCCCGTGCTTCTTAATTTGCCGATGTCCATCGGCGCTCCTTGGCCAGAAAAGGTGCCCGTCTGGTTCGGGTGTGGCAGGTGCACTGCCGGGGTCGCCGCTACGGGAGCTACCGTTTGCGGGGCGGTCTGGTTCGATCGTGGCTGCTGGAACCACGGCTTCCTTGGGTTAAACTTTGAGGCGTCTCTCTGCCTCAGCTTGATCTCTCTCAATGTATTGTCGGCCTGTACCAAGGCCGTCTCCCATTGTGAAAACATGGGGTCCTCTGCCATCAACAACTGGTAATTGGCCCTCTCGACCAACTCGACCACGTCGTTGTGGATTCCTTTGCGCGCGATCGAGATCAACTGTCTCGCGTGCGTCCTTGTGTTCCACTTGGCCTCGATGACCAGGTGTCTCATTCTGACGAAGAAGTCCTCCACGGACTCCTGACCTTGCTGCTTGAGCGCCATGAGCTTTTCCTCCTGTTGACGCTGTAAGTTGGCCGGCTGGAAAGCCGCTACCAGCTTATTCTTGAACGCGGGCCACGCGTCCCTCTCGATAGCCTCTTCTTCTACGTACAGGTCGGCGAACCTTCCTGCCGCGTTATTGCCCTTCATGTACGAAAGGACAATGATGATTTTTTCTCTGCTGCTTGGTTCCTTCCTGAACCCCTGGAAATAGATGTGCACGGTTCTCAACCACTGCACAAACTTGGCTTTGTCGCTGTCGAAGGGCTCTGGCTTCGCGGCGAGGGACTTCCCTAGTCCCTGATCTCTGCTGACGGGAGCTGCCGTCTCTGGTTCTTCGCCTCTGTAGGCGGCTTGGAGTGCGTCCTCCTCAATGCCGGTGAGGAGGTAAGGAAGGAGGGGAGGGTCAACATGACCCGTGCGGTAGCGTGTGTACCAGTTCAGGTATAGCTCCATGAACTCTGGTACGGAGGAGGCGACGGGGGCGGGGGCGCTCGGCGCTTTCTCGGGTTTCCTGCCCGAGGAGCCTTCTACGAACGCGGGTGTGTACGGGGCCGGGGTAGGTGTTTGCTCAGCCGACTCCATGTCGAATGAGAGTGGAGCCGTCGGGGCCGGCTGATGGAGAGGGGACGCGTGGAGGAGGACGCGCGGGGTCTGCGCGCGGGATTGAGGGCGAGAATAAGGTGACGACATTGTCTCCGGGCTTTTCGGAGTAGACGGGGGAGGGAGGCGAAAGGGTTGGAAGTAATGGTGTTGGTGAAAGCGGGGAAAGACCGCACCGCTCTCGGAAGTGGGAATAGGATAGAAACAAAGCCGCGGGGCACGGCGCGAGTGGTGTGCTGTGAAAGAATGGTCGAGTCACGAGCTCGACTGTAGGAACCGGGATACACCCCTTAACTCAAGGGGGACTCGTAGGGGATGGGCGAGTGGGCCCGCGGGTCGTTAACAGGTAGTACCACGCGCACCTGGTACGTCTATGCGGCTAAGCCCGGACGTACACGGATCTGTAATGGAATGGAAGTCCGGACGAAAACCGGGTGCGAAGGGTATGAGATGGGTGGAATGTAACTGCGAGGACCTTTTAGGCTCTATCCGCAGGGCGATACGCCGCTACGGGTGTCGGACAAGCCTCTTTAAAGAGTCGGGCGGTCGGAGCCAAATATAGGACGACCGTGCTCCCTATCTCTATCGAGACGATTCCAGTGACTAGAGGTTCGGGGTTTCCGAGCTGTTACACTCGAAATGGAGGAGTATGATGAGGATAGTTACAGCGCAGTGACAAAATGTATGCGCAGGCGAGGAGTAAGTTTGAGGGTTTTGAGGTTCCCGTGAAGTGGCTAGACGCGTACACGGGGGACGATGGGCTTGGGTCGTAGGGCGCAGCCACGCAAAGTGCGCGACACACGGCGGTAGCGAAAGCGGTAAAAGGAGGTCGGGGTCCGAAGAGGACAGCGACAGCGGGGTAGTCTGAATATTTTGTTAGGGACTGAGAGAGAAGACAAACCAAACAAAGTGTTCGGTCGTCGAGTGAGGGTTTGGCGTCAGTCTGTTATCAACTCAAAATGAATCGATATTCAGACTGGAGAATACAGTCTGGTACTACACTACTTATATACCTTACCTGGGCGAGCACGGACCATCTAGGTATAGGGTTAGGCGTAAGGGTCAGGGAATGGGGTTCGTGGTATAGGGTACAGGTAAGGGGGTTTGGTCGGAGGGTTAGAACGAGCGGAAGGGTTAAGGATCGTGGGAATAAACGAGCGCGAGGGTTCCATCTCTGAATCTTACATTGTCCTCCTTCTAAGACGACGCGTCCCCGCGAGTCGGGAACTCGAAGCACGAGGAATGGAAACGGTTGTACCCTTTTCGGAATTCTAAGAACTCCGGGTCTAAGAACATTGGGGATGGCGTGGGTAGCGGTTCATTGCGACATATTGGGCAGTCGCAGACAGGGTCGGTTTCTGCCTGTCGGAGCTTCATCCGTTGTTGAGGACGCGGTTTCGTGGGGTGTTTGCGGTGGAAGTCTTTTACCGCGTCCTGGGCGTTCTGTAGACCTTTTTCGGGGATCCATTCGTTCTCTTCCCGAGGGAATCCTTTCCAAGAGACGAGGTATTCTACTTTCCCTCTCTTTTCTCTCGTGTCGAGGATGGATTCTACTTCTTGTTCCTCTTGTCCCTGGATCAAGTCCGGGGGTGGCGGTGGAGGTCTTTTCTGTGAGGGGAACTCCCCGGGGTGATAGGGGTGAATGAGCGACTCGTGGAAGACTGGGTGGATGGTCTTCCAACCCCGTGGGAGAGCGAGCTTGTAGGCGGCTCTGCCTACTTTCGACATTATTTTGAACGGCCCGTATCTTCGGTCGTCCAGTTTCTTAGACGGTCTCTCCGTCCGTATGTTGGTCGCTTCTAGGAGGACCATATCTCCTTCCTTGTATTCGACCGGAGTCCTAGCTTTCCGGTCGTAAAACTTTTTCATATCCTCGGCGGCATGTTTTAATGCTAGGGCGGCCGTTGATTTGAGCTCCTTTATTTTGTTGACGAACTCTTCGGTCGTCGGGTTTGAAGTGATCTTTTGTCTGGTTTCCCAGACCTTGGGGTTTCTTCCATAATTAAGGATGAACGGGGTTGTCTTGGTTGCCGTCGACACCGCGTTGTTGTGGGCGAACTCGGCCATTGCTAGCCAATCGGCCCAGTCTGTCTGGCGGTGGTTGACGTAGATTCGGAGGTACTGTTCGACTTCCGAGTTCATCCTTTCTGTTTGCCCGTCCGTCTGCGGATGGAAGGCCGCCGACGGGTTTCCTTGTATGGACGTCTTTTCATAGAACGCCTGCATGAAGTTGGAGACAAAGTTGGACCCTCTGTCCGATATAATCTTTGTCGGAGCTCCGTGTAATTTAAAGATCTCTGTGACGAAGATCTTTGCGACTCCTTGGGCGGTGATGGAGGTAGTGGTGGGGAATAAGCGGATCATCTTGGAGAATTTATCCACCACTACTAGGATCGCATTGTTTCCCTGAGACTCCGGGAGGGGTCCGACTATGTCCACCGAGATGGTATGCCAGGGTTCTGGTGGGACGTCGTGCGGTTGAAGGGGGGTCTTTCCCTTCTCTCTCCTTGGCTTCGTCTTTTGACAGACGTCGCAACCTTTGACGTATTTTTCAACGTCTTCTTTGAGGCCGGGCCATTGGTGGTCCCGCTGGATCAGTTCCAGGGTCCTTCTGACTCCTTGGTGGCCGGCTGTTTGATGATCGTGGTATCTTCCGATCATCTCGTCTTTTTCCTTCAGGGACATAGCAGTCTCCGTCTTAGATTCCCGGGTTTCGAAAACCTCGGGGGGGAACATCACTACGTCCTTGTTGTCCTTTTTCCCTTGATCGAAGTCCGACCTTCTCGACAAGGGGTCCGCTGGATTGCTTTTTCCGCTACGATGGACTATCTTGTAGTGGTATTGTTGTAGTAGTTGTGTCCATCGTGCTTGCCTTCTGGATAGATCCTGCGGTCTCTTGTAGAATTCGAGATTTTTATGGTCCGTCCAGATCTCGAAGGGCTCCTTGGCGTCTATCAGATGATGTCTCCACGTTTTTAGTGCGAAGACTATTGCCAGTGTTTCCAAGTCCGCTACATGGTAATTTCGCTCGGCTGGTTCGAGGGACTTGGAGATGAAGGCCACGGGGTGGAACACTCCATCTTCTTGTTTCTGGCTCAGTACGGCACCCACTCCGTAGGACGACGCATCTGTTTCGACTTTAAACACTCCTTCTTGACTGGGGACCTTAAGGATCGGTCCGGTGACCAGGGTCTCTTTGAGGACTTCGAACGCCCTTTGGCATTCTGGGGTCCATTCCCATGCCTTTTTCTCCGATGTCAAGTTGTTCAGCGGGCGGGCTACGGCTGCGAAGTTCTCGACAAATCGTCGATAGAAGTTGAGAAAGCCTAGGAAGGCTCTCACTTGGGTCCTGTTAGTGGGGACCGGCCACGTCTTTACTCCTTCTACTTTAGCGGGGTCCATTTTCACCGCGTCATGGGAGACTATGACTCCCAGATATTCGACCTCCTTCTGGGCGAACTCGCACTTCGAGTGCTTCAGGTACAATTTGTGCTCTCTGAGCCTTTGTAACACCTTTCGTACGAGTTCGTCGTGTTCTCCTTTGGTTTTGGAGAAGATGATGATGTCGTCCATGTATATGAGGACGTTTCCTTCGTCGATCAGGTCTTTGAAGACCGAGTTCATCATCGTCTGGAAGGTCGCCGGGCTATTTGTCAGCCCGAAGAACATGACTAGCGGTTCGAATAAGCCCCTGTTGGTCCGAAAGGCTGCTTTCCACTCGTCGCCGTCTTTCATGCGGATATTGTTATACCCCCATCTGATGTCAAGCTTAGTGAAGTAATGTGCGTCTTGCAGCTTGTCCATTAGTTCTGTTATCAAGGGGAGGGGGTATCTGTTTTTGACCGTGACGGCGTTGAGTTTCCGGTAGTCTTGGACCGGTCGGAGTCTTCCATCTTTCTTCTTGATGAAGAAGAAGGGGGATGCGAACGGGGATTTGGAGGGTCTGATTTTTCCTGCCTTCAGGTTTTCGTCTAGGAATTGGTCTAATTCCTTTTGTTCTGCGGGCGACAGGTTGTAAATTTTTCCCTCTACTTTGTGTTCGCCGGGGACTAGTTCGATGGCATGGTCCCAAGGCCTCCTTGGTGGTAGCTCGTCTTCTACTTTGGGTTCGAAGACGTCCTTGAAGGAGTGGTATTCGGGTGGCACCGCTTCTTCGAACGACCGCGCGTATTTCTCTTGTTTGAATTCTATGTCTAGCTTTTGCGCCGTCGTCGTTTTTGCTTTGGCGTCTACAGCTAGTTCGGCGCCTCTGCGGTTGATGTCCACTGCGAATATTCTTTCTCCTTGGCTCCACGTCCTTGTGCACTCCTCTTCGTCCTCCTCGGTTTCTACCAGCTCTGGTATGTCGTGCTCTGAGTTTTCACACTCGAGGGCTAACGATCCTTCTTCCCAGTTTATCTTTGGGTTATGCTTCTTGAGCCAGTCGTATCCGAGGTAGATCGGATTTGTGCCTAGTCTGGTTACGGCCAGATCGATCTTTTCTTTGTGATCTCCGATGCTTAGTTTTATTTGGGCGAACTGGGTTATTCCGCCTCCTTGGTTTTTGGATCCGTCCGCGTTATAGACGGGGATCGTTCTTGGTAATTGAAGCGTCGGGATCGAGTACTTCTTCACGAAGTCTTCGTCGATCGTTGATCCGGTGCAACCACTATCTATAAGGGCACGTGCGGTCAGGTGCGTGCCGTCCGTGGTTTCTAGTTTGGTCTCGACCTCCAGTTGTCGAGCTTGTGAACGGACGCTCCTTAACACGTATTTGGGCTTCTTTTGAAGCTCTTTCACGATGACGTACCCCATTTGGTCATCGGATTCCCTTATGGTTTTCACCAATTCTTTGTCGACTTCTGGTAGTCTTGTTTCATGAACGAAGGACTTCAAGTGTTTGAGGGCGATCTCCTCATCGCCTCTACACTGTTCTCTCATCCATTTGACTGTCCATGGGTCGACTGTGTTGAGCCAACTTGGGCTCTGCCTTTTCCCTTGGGGCTCTCTGGGTCCTTTCTCGGGAATAGTCTTTCTCTCCTCTTTAGGAGAGTCCTCCTTCTTAACCGGCGCTTGGGGCTCTCGAGGTCCTTTCTCGCGCGGTTTCTCTCTTTTCAGGATTTTTATTTTGGGGATTTCTCCCCCTTGGTTGCAAACTATTTCGGACTCGGTCTCACTGGGTTCCTCGATCGGTAGTGCATTAAACTTATTTGTAGATACAGGAATACTAGCGACTGGGTCCGAGTCCTTTTGAAGGGAAGCGATTAGTTTGCGCTCGGCTTCCCTTCTGGAAAATCCTTTTCTATTGCCCGGATAGCATCCTCCAGCTCCTGGGCGGTTGTGTACGTTACGTTGTGGCCCCTTATCGTAATGGACCGGATTTGCCTAGCCTTCGGCTTCGGCGGGTGTGTGGGACACGGCCAGGCCGCATCCTTTCCTTGTTGTGCACAGGCGATGCACTTGCCCGTGCTCCTTAGTTTGCCGATATCCATCGGCGCTCCTTGTCCCGCGAAGGTGCCCGTTTGGTTTGGGTGCGGGATGTTTACGACCGGCGTCGCTGCGGGGGCTGTCGTGTGTGGTGCGGTCTGGTTTGCCCTTGGCTGCTGGAACCAGGGCTTCCTTGGGTTGAATTTTGAGGCGTCTCTTTGCCTCAGCTTAATCTCCCTTAGCGTATTGTCGGCCTGTACCAAGGCCGTCTCCCATTGCGAGAACATCGGGTCCTCTGCCATCAACAACTGGTAGTTAGCCCTCTCGACTAACTCGACCACGTCGTTGTGGATTCCTTTACGCGCGATCGAGATTAATTGGCGCGCGTGTGTCCTGACATTCCACTTGGCCTCGATCACCAAGTGGCGCATTCGGACGAAGAAGTCTTCCACTGACTCCTGTCCGCTCTGCTTGAGCGCCATCAGTTTTTCCTCTTGCTGGCGCTGGAGGTTGGCCGGCTGGAAGGCCGCTACCAACTTGTTTTTGAACATGGGCCACGAGTCCCTTTCGATGGCCTCCTCCTCGACGTACAGGTCCGCGAAGCGGCCTGCCGCGTTATTGCCCTTCATGTATGAGAGGACAATGATGATCTTCTCTCGACTAGTGGGTTCCTTCCTGAACCCCTGGAAGTAGATGTGCACGGTTCTTAGCCACTGCACGAACTTGGCCTTGTCGCCGTCGAAAGGCTCTGGCTTCGCGGCGAGGGACTTCCCTAGTCCCTGATCTCTGCTAACGGCGGGGGCTGCCGCCTCTGGTTCTTCGCCTCTAAGGGCGGCTTGTAAGGCGTCCTCTTCAACGCCAGTGAGAAGGTAGGGAAGTGGCGGGGGCTCGACATGCCCGGTTCGGTAGCGGGTGTACCAATTCAGGTACGCTTCCATGAACTCTTGTGCCGAGGTAACTGGGAGGTCTCCCGCCAATGGCGCTTTCTCGGGTTTCTTGCCCGAGGAGCCTTCGACAAAGGCGGGTTTGTAAGGGGCCGGGGTAGGTGTCTGCTCAACCGACCCCAAGTCGTATGATATGGCAGGGGACGGGGTCGGCTGATGGATGGTCGGGTCGGCTGAGCGGAGGAGAACGCGCGGGGTCGGAGCGCGCGACGCAGGACGTGAATAAGGTGACGACATCGTTGTCGGGCTTTCTGGAGATAGGGGGAGTCGAAGGGGTTGAAAATAATGGTGTTGGTGAAAGCGGGGAAAGACCGCGCCGCTCTCGGAAGTGGGTGAGTACGGGGAAGGACCACGCCGATACTCGGAAAGTGGGAATAGAACGGAGATAAAGCCGCGGGGCACGGCGCGAGTGGTGTGCTGTGAAGAAATGGTCGAGTCACGAGCTCGACTGTAGGAACCGGGATACACCCCTTAACTCAAGGGGGACTCGTAGGGGATGGGCG
>JBBPMU010000926.1:0-12291 GCA_038090475.1 Wakefieldia striispora | reverse complement strand
ATTTCATCGCGGTGGTCTGTGCACAATGGCCCAGACACTGAATTTGTCAGGACTATGTCTCGGAGAGACTCGGCCGAGCTTGGCTTGTCGGCCCTTGGACTAATGACCGACGGTCGACCTTCAACAAAGCCTAATGTATTACGAGGCTAAGTACGAGCAAAATAATATGTGACCTTCGTGTTCGTCATGTTTTGCATCCCACTAGTTCGCTTTTTCTATCCAAACACGCACAACATATGGTCGAAGTTCTGTGAGAAATCATCATCTAAGTCCTCGACAGCCTCCCGCAACACAAGCATGGCCTCGAGCATCCCCCTTTGAGTGCGACGAGGCTTATTCTGCATGGCCGGCATTCCAGCATCTGCATCTAAGTCATTTTTTCCCTGTTCTGTACGCACGTCCATAACTGCCCGGAAAATGTCTTCATCAGTTGCCTCAAAGATATTGTGTGTCTCGGTTCAGTAATCATGTGATGAGAGCGAGCACTTCATTCTTGCCTTTGTTGTCATGTCAAACGTGAAAAAATTATATAATGTTACTTCCTAATGTAGTATTATCTAGGAGTATTATAGGTTACGACCATGAGAAAACCCTATCGGATATCTGGTATGGGAGAGTTATTCCTTATTGTCCAAAATCCCAAACCAAGTCGGGAAATTCAGAAACCCATACATTATGAGGGAGTATCGCTTTTACCCCGTATCGCTTATGTGGGAGTCGACTGTAATGGTATTATAGCTTGATCCTTTCTCAAATCGAGAAGTGCATATTGCATGGATGCCCAGATGCCCAACCCACCACGCGACGCGTTTACAACCGTTACCAACACCTATAGTACGTCACACTAGAGCTTGATAACTGTTCGACAAATATTTGAAACGGAAAATGGAAGCTTGCTGATAGTGGCAGTACGGGTTATAGCCTATTTCAACCATCTAGCCTAAGTTAGTTCGCGTGTGTAGCCGCCAGTCCTGCTCGTGACTGTCGTCAGGCGCATTGCAAAGCCAAAAGCCACGTCCCAACCGAAAAATATTTGCCTATTAGATTTTGAGGACGCCTCCGCAGAAATTTGGAAAGGAGAAAAGTGGGGTTGTTTGGGAGTTCAGAGAGTCAGGGTCGAGGACCTGTTGAAGCTGCTTACTAAGTACTTACATAAATGTCCTGAGCCATATTGGAATTTTTCCGCGGTGGTGCTGATCGGTATGTAGTGGTGGAAGGCATACGAACCGCACACGGTGATGGTACTTGAGTGGAGTGGCATGATGTGGGGTTGGATGGCGTGCAGTGCGTGACATCGGGCATTCTGCAACATGTATCGCACGATGCGTTGTATTGATGGAGGCTCCGAGTCGTTCCGCTTGTCAGAAGCCGTGCTGCCGACGTCACGTTCGGCGTTGGAGCACCCAATGAACGCGTCGAAGCCATGACATACCAAATTTGACAAGGGCTTGGGGTATGTCGGTACGACCCGGTCGATGAGTGATCGATGGACGTGTGTCTGTCCTGTACAAGTTGACTCTCACCATCGATTGGTGTTATTACCGCTGGGGGTATGACACCGTGACTATGCCAAGTTAGCAACGGGCAGAACCGTTCCGCATGTTGATGGTGGCGCCTTAGCGAACCGCGTTTGAAAGTTTACTATGCGGGGGAAGGTCATGAGTGTTACTACCATTGGTGAAACGATCGAACCCCAGGCATGCCCTCAGCCGCGGATGTCGGGATACCGGAAAACAAATCCCACGGTCTGTCCTCCGACGTACCATGGACCGCGTTTCAATGGAAAAGTAAGTGGTATTACTAGTATACACTAACTCTGCTTCGTCGTGTGATTGGAAGTCTCAACCGAGAGGAGGAAAGTGCAAGATAATATCTCTAGACTGGAGTACTGACTGCAAGGGGTTATGCCATTTCTTCAGATCATGACAAAGTGGATCGACGTCATTGACTCACAAACGGGTCATCCCGGGTGCAAGCTTTTGAAACATTGCGAGCATACCAAATGGTCAAATTCTCAATGGCTGCGGGTGAACCACGCGGATCACCACCGGGATTGGTCGCGTAGAAAGTAAGGCATTAATGTTGGAAGTTTGGGGATCCCCCGAATAACTTTTTGAGCTTACAGAGTCGACATTGGAACGCGCCTGAGCCTCCGGAATCGGGTTTGCACCACCAAGCCAAACGGGCCGTAAAATCGCTACCCAGATCCCGAATGGAGATGACGTATCAGATGAGCCATGCATCTGACCTTTTTTCTAGCCTTTTTAACCCCCTTGGCTCGGCAGAGTAGCGCATCTTTCGAGTCCCTTATTCCGACTCTCCCAGCGAGAGAGATTTAAATTTGGGATGGAATGTGACTCGACCAGCATCCGTGGCGCCGAGCTGGACCGCGAGCTTAGTCGTTCACTGCAAATCCAGGAAATTGCAATTGAGAAACACCGTGCTGTTAGCAAGCCTTCACGCCTTCGGCGGAGTCTGGCACGTTCCGTCGCTATTGTCGCGACGTGCACGGCTGCCATGGTGGTCAACGTTTGTCCCTCCAAACCCTGACGATATCTACTGTTCCTGACACTCTAGTAGATCTCAAGTTCATATTTGGTGGCCATCTCCCTCCCCAATATCGGCAAGTCAATAAATATTGGAGAAGATAAACTTCAATGGCTTCTGTCTGCATATTCTTTAAGCTCTGTCAGTTCGACATTTCGCATGGCCGACTGTGATCTCATCCAAATCCTTTCCAGGGGTGTTTACTTCTGTTCTTAGGGCGCCTGGCGGATCTCTACGGTCGCAAGAAGGCCTTCTTGTTCGGTATGCTGTGGCAAATGATCTTCGCACTGGCCTCAGGTTTCGCGAATGGTGAGTCGGCCAGTGACACTTTCTTGGAAGCTTATACACTGCAACTGTCAGATGGGATCACACTGGATATCCTGCGGGGTTTCCAGGGGGTTGGCCCAGCCGCTGCCATTCCTTCCGCTGTACGTTGCGCACTCCTGCTTCCTTGGCGCGCACGGTTTCATTGACGACCTCATCTGCCTCAGCTGGGCATCTTGGCTCAATCCTTTCCCTCGCCAAATGCGCGCTCCGCGGCTTTTGCGACATTTGCTGCTGGTGCTCCCATCGGTGGCGCTGTCGGTATGATCCTTGGAGGTGCCCTCACACAACTAAGCCCGTACGTACACTTTCCGTCAATGGAAATATTGCTTACTGGTTGTTCAGGGAACACTGGCGCGCAACTTTTTTCTTGTCTGCTGGTTTATCGGCACTATGTGTCCTTGGTTGCCTCACGTCGTTTGATCTCGACGAAATCTCAACGGAGCTAGATACCAGGGTAGACTGGGTTGGCGCCATTCTCGTTACTTGTGGTTTGGTCCTCATCGTATTTGTCCTCGGACAAGCTCCCATTTCGGGCTGGAAAACTCCTTGTATGTCTCCTTTGCCCGCCTCTGAGCACCGGCCCATATGCTAATTCACGTCAGATATAATTTCTTCATTGATCCTGGGATTCATTCTCGTAGGCATTTTCGTTCTTTGGGAACGTCATCTAGAGAGATCTGCAGCCGATAAGCGAAAGTCGTTCTGGACGCCACCACCCCTGATGAAACCGTCTATATGGGCACGAGCAAGGGGTCGAATGGCTGTCATCCTCGTAGTCGCATTTCTAAACTGGGCTGGTTTCATTTGTTGGACGTTCTGGGTTCAGGTTGACCTCCGCTCGATATTCAATAAAACAGACATACTCATGTGTACCGCCTTCAGCTGTACTACCAAAACTATCTTGGGCTTGACCCAATGCACACGATGGTCCGATTCATCCCAATGCTCATCACCGGTTGTCTCATCAATTTTTTTGTCGCGATTGCGGCCGCCAAACTTCCTCTAGTAACGTTTATCGGTAAGGCCTCTTTTCACTCTTCGATCGCCTAGCATTCGTGATTCAGGGCCCACTTCCAGTATTTGGGAGTTTTGTCACGGGGTCTGCTTGCGTCCTGTTTGCGCTTATCGACCCTGCCGCTACATACTGGGCTTATGCCTTCCCGTCCACCAACATGATCGTGTTTGGTGTTGACTTTGTGTACACCGCTGGCACGATTTTCGTTGCCAGGATCGTAGCACCACACGAACAAAGTCTGGCGGGAGGATTGTTCCAGACCATGACTCAGGTGAGCAGCCCGAAACTGTCATCATCCCACGTCTGGGTTATCCATTTAATCGGCGGTATCGTTGCTCTGCATCCCTACCACAGATCGGGACAGCGTTTGGTCTAACAACTTCCACGATGGTGCTGAATAACGTCGAGAAGATCCAATCGACTAAAATCTGCAGGGTGGGCAATGCAGCGGGAGTGAAAGCAGTAACGAGGACAGTACAACTGGATGGGTACAGATCCGCGCAGTGGACCGGCGCCGCTTTTTCGTTTCTTGGTATGTGTATTACATTTTCCGAAGATGAGGCGAGCTGAACGCTATGCGATTCTCTGTAGCCGCGGTGTTGGGTGCTGTCTTTTTGCGAGGAGTCGGGGTCATAGGAGGGCCAAAACGCAAGGAGGAGGATCCCTTCGAACAGACCATTACTGAAGAACACGATATTACGCGACCTTGAGTTCGCGTCAATACCGTTTTTGGCCGTTCGGCGAGGATCACGCTCCTTCCCGGATTCACTGGACGTATTCAACATATGCTAACTTACCAACTAAGTCATGACATAACGTTCTTGACCTCCTTTTTTTCTCGTCAGCCGTCCTCTGATCACAGCTCTCAAACGATCTGTGGACCTCGCCCAACTATCTTGATGAGAGTGTCATTATCAGAGGACGAGCTCTGGGGAAAAAAAGGTTACTTTGAGGCCGGAACCTAAAGAACAAGCCAGACGTATATCAGTATTTGTTCGGTAATACCCGTATTTTAAAACTTTCAGTTTTGTGTTTCAGGTGCGCCTACATCCGAGCCGGATTTTGTTCGTGAGCCTCCCGAGTGCGCGGGCAAAGCCTATCTGGGCTGCTATCCCCCATAATCCTAGGTTTGGTCTTGAATGGACCATGCTTCTGACTTTGAGTTTCAGGTGTGGTGAGTGAGAGACGTTGTAACTAAAGGTGGGCGGCCCGCGCGTCCCATCTTGGCTGACACATACGGTAGCCGTATCGCCGATAATCGGAAGAACCTCGTCTCTTACTGTAAAACACTCACCGACGGCTTCGACCTCGTCTTTGTGGCTCAGATATCTCAAACTGACTCAAAATTTCGTGAGACCTCCGACTCAACTCGAAGCAGGGCTTGAACACGTCTTCTCGGGTCGAGCAGACTGAAGTACCCCGTTAAGTAGTGCCGCCCACTCTATTTCACGTGCCGGTGTGAAAAGTTGGTTGTTGTTGACGGAGAATCTGTTTCTTATCTTTGCAGCAATGTTACCTATCCTACAGCCTGAGGAGACGGAATTGCGCCGACCGCGACACGTTACTTGAAGTGTTCACTTTGCTTATGCTGACCGAAGTACTGATGAGCCAGGTTCAGATCCTCCACAATGATGACTGCCGCTCTCTCCCCATAAACAATGCAGTCGAGTTCGTGTTCTGACAATTGGACCAGTCAGCAGCCTCAGGTCTCCCTATTCAGAAGATAAACCTACGTTACCAACCAGATTGACAAGTCTGGGAATTCCTGTCAGGTAACATTTAGGCTGCTATCGGCCTGTGGTACGTATCCACTACCTCGCGTAATTCCAAGCCATACACGTTCAAACGTTCGCCGGCAACTCCGTTTTGGTCGCGAGGTTTCGTAGCACAAGTTCCTAGCTGGAACAACGCGATCGTTAATTCAGTCCGAGCAACCCAGCAATCCAGCGAAGAGCTTACAGGATGCCAAGCCGTGGCCGCTACAACCGTGAAGTGGAAAGGGGCTTAACCGATGCACCAGGAATAGACGGAGTATTACGATTGAACCTTTCAATCGCTTCATTGTCTGCGTCATAGTACACGATATCTGGAGCGTCCGGCGGGACCGGGGAGTCCCGTTCTTTGACAGCCGCAGGGCTCCCAGCTGGGAACTGTGGGTGATAAACGGCTACCTCGGCCCGATACGAAGGTAAACGCCTCGCAAGCTCCCACGAACTTTTATACATAGTTCAGCAGGGAGAGGTCACTTGGTCCGGTTATTGAATCCCTCGGTTAGTGGAGAGAAAATGTCGTCGACATAGGACGTACTTAGATAGTAGGCCGGCATCAAAGTCCAAAGGTGCGTTCGCGTCTTGACCGCCACTAATGTGGACTCTGCCAATCGACCCGGAATGCCGTACATTTCAGAATGAGTGAGAAGAATTACTGTGGATCACAGTATCGTAGGCTACGGCGAGGAATTTCCAAGGGGACTCGAACCGAGGTTTCGGAAAGCTAGTAGAGGGTGGTGTGATCGGTAGAGGATAACAGGTCATACCCGGCCACTAATACGATGTGACCAACGGGTTTGTCGGGCTGATGCTTGTAAAATGACTCCCACCTCCCCTCGAGTTCGGGTCCCAGGACCTTTAGCTCTGCCTGCGTTGGGCGAAGTTTCACAAAAGCCTCGATCCCACTTGTAATACCAGTGTTTTAGCGCACCATCAATGTGACCGAATCAATACAACGTACTTGGTGGCAATTTTCCCCTTTCCAGTATCCCCCCATTCGGCCAGATAAGCTAAGAGCGATATCAACATTGTGCTACGTATCCTGATCATGGGGGGCTTGCCTTCACTTGCTTCTGGTTCCATCCACACATCATCCATGGTGTTGTTCGTATCCGGTACGTAGCAAGCCAAAAATGATTTGGTATGGTTTGAAGACTAGTTTGGGTGACGTGATTATCGTCTTAACCGATTCCATGGACACACCTTGGTAATTCTCACCAACACCAGGTATCCCATGCTTTTGGAGGATTGACGACCCAATTCCTGACCGTTGCAAGACGCTCGGAGATCCAAAAGCACCAGCGGAAACGACTACTAATTTCCCGGCCTTTACAGTGACCATTTCGCCTTCATCGTCGCTAGCAATGTATTCGATACCGACCGTACATCCGTCCTTTTCATTGAGTATATATTAGTTGATCCATACAAAGTAAATTCCAGTTCAGCTTACTCGACGATGACATGTTTGACGCGAGCCTCAACTAAAATCGTCAAGTTCGGGTTGTCGAGGTGTGGATATGGGTACCGAAAAGCAGCGTCAGAGCGCCTGCCGTTCACAGAGTCGATATATCTTAGACAAAGGCAGGACGAATCAGTAACTGCTTTGACCTCGTTTCAGTGCACTTGTAAAGCAACTAAATAGACCCATCTAGTGAAGCATTTCTTGATGAAGTGAGATCACGCACGCTATACGCACTTGCAATCTTGAAGCCATTGTTATCGTCGACTCGTGGGGTCGTATCCAAGATTTGAGTCCCTATATCGAGATCGACTCCTGCAGTGGAAATCTGGATCGGAGTTGGTGTCTGTGTGTTGATCTTTCCGCTGTTGGTGCATATGTTTCGAGCTGCTCAATCTTCAGCCCTGATCACTCAAACACGTCACCTTTTTGATCGAAGGGAAGAGTTCTTCGAAACTCCATCCATTGTTCCCCGATCGTCGTAATCCGATTTAGCCCCGCGGACGTAAATCAGGACTGTTTAGAGAAGAACGACGTGAACCGGGAGAGAAACCAGATGAGGTATGGCGACCACCACCGCTCACAATTAGCAGCGGAACCTCCGTCCACGCTATGAACGCTGAGCACGATCACAGAGCGTCCGTCGAGAAATTTGCTCGTGGCAAGGCGTCAAACAGGGATGAGCGCTACAACAGAGCGCGCCGATTCGTACTATAATAAAGGATGAGAGTGCGGATTCATGCGGACCACTACACTCTTCAGTACCTTCCTCCGGTACTCGGAACCTTTGACGTCAGCATGACGTCGGCGTCGCTGATTATTACTGGTGCGTACGGACAACCTCATCAGGAAAATGGTGAAGAAAAGATATAGCATGGTAGGAAAGATAATCCATTATAATTCCTTGTCATTGATTATCAACCCCCCTTTCGTGATTATAATCAATTATCCTCTCTTCACCATTTTCCTGATGGCCCGCCTGATGCGCGGTTAGTGTTAATGATCGAAAAACTTGGACAAGGTCCCCTGTCAACCGAAATCACTGTGGGTGACAAAATATATGCGATGACTTTTACGGCGAATGGAAAGGACATCGTGTGTGGCGGCAGGGAAGTCCGCACGTTTTGTCGAGATTTTGGTCATCCGGCGACGAATGAGCTTGCATTTCCACATGGCACACAGGTTCGTTCTTGATAGAGCTCAATGCCCGATGGACCAGAAACCCGCGGTTCGGAAATGACCGAATGCTGGCAGGCAGTAGCAGTAACGTGCCGCCGAGACTCAAGCGGCCCTGACAGAGGGCTCGCTAATTATTTGAAGCATCCAACCAAGAGGTAGCAGAGGTACAGCTCCCTAGCAAGACTAGGCTCGTCATTGAGATAACTACTCTTACACGATTTCACACATTCAAGAAGTAAAAACGTACATACAATGATGCTGTGACGCTGACACAAGGGGAACATAACCTGCAACAAATTCGTTTCGCTTATCTTTACTTGAGGGCCAGGTTGAGATCCCCTGCAATAATAACTGCCGCTTTCTCTCCAATCAATAGCGCAGTCGAGTTGGTGTTCTAATATATGGACAGTCAGCTTGAGGCAATTCGCGAATCTTCCAGATAATGGGGTACGTACGTTTCCGACATTGGTCGGGCAAATCGACAAGTCTGGGGAACCCCGTGAGATATGATCGAACTGAGCGCCGTCATTGTACGTACCCGCGACTTTGAGGCGGTGCACACCGTACACATTCAAACGTGCGTCGACGACCCCATTTTGGTTCCTGGGCTTCATTGCACAAGTACCAAGCTAGAACACACGATAATCAATCCCTTTGCAGAGAGAAAGGGGAATTTGGGGCCCACCGAATGCCAGGTCGTGGAGGCTATAGCCATGATGCATGAACGCTTAACCAGAGAGTCCGCATACGCCAGAAAATGATGACTGACCGGTGTTACGATGGAACTCTTCGAGCGCTTTATCATCCTCACGAGAATAAACGATGTCTGGTGCGCTCGTCGAGACAGGGAGGCCCCTTTCCTTGACAGCAGCTGGGCTGCCAGCCGGAAACTTTGGATGATAAGCAGCTACTTCTCCTCGATACGAAGGTAGACGTCTCCCAAGTTCACGGGATCTCTTGTACAACCAATTGAGAAGTGCCAGATCGCTGGATCTGATCAAGCGATTCGTCAGAGAGCTTTTCACGAAGAAAACGAATACAGGACGTGCTTGGATAAAAAGCCTGCGTCAAAGTCCAGAGGGGCGTTCGCATTTTCACCGTTACTGATGTGGACTCTTCCAATCGACTCAGGGTACAACTTGGAAGTGCTTGAGTACGAGTAAAAAGAGTTATTCAGCTTTCTTACTGTGTTATACGCCATTGTTGTGAACTTCCAAGGAGACTTGGAACCGGATCTTGGCAAGCTGGCGGAAACGCTTGGCATCAGTAGTTCGGCGAACGGTACTATGACATACCCGGCCACTGCTGAGAGCATGCCAATGGGCTTGTCCGGCTGGTCCTTGTAAAACGACTCCCATCTCGACTTGAAATTAGGTCCAAGAACCTTCAGGTCATCTTCCGTTGGTCTAAATTTGGCAAATGCCTCGATCCCACTATACACAAATCTCAAGCAAGCCTCCGGGACAGTACAAACAAAAACGTACTTGGTCGCGATTTTCCCTTTGCCCGTATCATTCCATTCTGCAAGGTAAGCTGGAAGTTATGTTAACATCGCATATCACTCATGCTTTATGCAGCAAGTCTAAATGATTGACCTCTGGTCGCTTCTGGGTCCATCCAGACGTCATCCATGGTGTCCTTTGAATCCGGCGCGTAACAAACCAAAATGGAACTGACATGGTCTGCAAAATAGGTCAAATCCTGCAATGAATAGATTGTCATTGATCCAATGGGCAGACCTTGATAATTTTCTCCAACACCAGGCAAGTCGACGTTGACGCGAACGCCAAGCCTCTGAAGTATAGACGACGAACCAACGCCCGATCTCTCCAAAATAGCTGGTGATCCGAAGGCTCCAGCAGAAAGAACGATTAATTGCCTAGCATGTACAGTAGCTATAGGATACCCCCCGGCGTCGGGCGTATACTCGATACCCACTGCATACCCGCCTCTGTCACAATTATCATGTTAAATGATTCGTGCATGTCAAGTTCTGGCTCAACTCACTCGATAATGACGCGTTTGACACGTGACTCAACCACGACCTTCAGGTTGGGGTTACCGATGTGTGGGTATAGGTATCGAGAAGCAGCGTCAGAGCGCTTCCCAGTCACAGAGTCGATGTATCTTCAAAGAGGAAAATGCAATTAATCGAGAAATAGTCTTTCCTTCAGGAAAACACCTACTTGTAGAACGGCTGATACGAACGAATTGGGTGAGCCCATCTCTTAACTCGATTATAACACGCACACTGTATGCATTCGCAGTCCTGAAGTCGTTATTGTCGTCGACTCGCGGACGCTTCGGGTCGTATCTCTGTGCCACACCCAAGAATTGAGTTCCTATATCAAGGTCGAGACCAGCGGCGGAACTCTGAATCGGCCCATCGTATCCGTGGGTCGCTCTCTCTGCTATCGGCGTGTAGCTTTCAAGCTATTCGACAGTGCGTTCAGAAGTTGATTCTTACGCGATGAAAGAGCTCGCCTTTTTTATCAAAGGGAGAAGATCCCCAAATCCCCAACCTCTGTTTCCAAGGGCGGCCCAGTCGTCATAGTCCGATCTGGCACCCCGCACGTAGACCATGACTATATGCAATGGCAGTAATGAGGTTTGTTCAGTGACTGCTATACGCGTAAACGCGGCTGCGTACAATTGACGGCAGAGCCACCCCCCACGGTGTGGCCACTGGGTACCACTGCTGAGCGCCCATTGAGGTACGTGCTCGGCTTGGATGTGTGTCTTGTAATGGTAGTGCTGCCATCTGCGAGGTGCTCGACGAACCGACAAGGCTGGACCTGGTTAGGTACATCGAGCGAGTGCTTGCCGCTCTCAACGATCAGAATCTTAAGATCAGGATTTGCCTCAAGCAAACGCCCCGCAGTGACGCATGCAGCTGCTCCACCTGACGTTGGATAAGCTGGAGTTGGTGCAAACGAAGAGGAGTGTTAAGCATACCTCCGGCGAAGATAATATCATATGTGGGCATTATGACTCGGATGTGGGCTCATCAGGTGATTGAGTGGAACTGATTCTGACGTTTATACCCTTGCCCCGGAGCAGATACAGCCACTGGTCATTCCGCCTGTCCTGTGGAAGCTGTGCAAGAGGGGTGGGATATCTGCAAAACTGACCATAAGTCGGAAAATGGAGAACGAATCACAACACCCTCGCGTCGTAATACGGACCCCATTGTAACCGCATCTGAAGTACCCTGACTGTGAAAAAGGAAACCAGGAGCGCCAGCACGATCGGATCACCGGCTCAAACATTCATCAATCAGATCGAATCACCCTGATTGGTTCCAGTTGTTACCATGTTGTCTTACCATGAACTCGAGCAGCACAGGGTATACCCACACCCACCCGACCCCTCGGAGATGTCGCAAGCTGTCATTGGTCATCGATCAATCATCGACCCGTTATCCGGACCCTGATCAATAATCGATCAGATGCCTCTTGCAGCTCTCCTCACAGCAACGGTACCAAATCGCCGCACCCAGGGTATGGAACTGCCTGGTGCGAATGTAGCAATCCTAAATGGATGAGGTTGAATGGAAGCACGATGTGGGCGTATCGTATCACGTAATCTCCGCAGTACAAGAACCTTGCAGCCTGGTTTTCGATCGAATTCGAGACTCATGGCTATCAGTGAACAAGTATACCGGCGTAACCTTATTGCTAATGAGTACAGATAAGATCACCGGCTCAGGGCCCTCCTTTGTCCTGTAACTTGATTGAACTTAGAATTCTTGGCGGGGCTATCGGAAAACACTACTGACCGGCCACTGGCGCAAAACGTCAGCCGGACTCTGAGTGATATCGGCGAGGTTCCAGTGACGTCAATCAATGTCATCGAAAGCTTGCTTTCGGGCTCCGACGACCGACGACTATACCCGAGCGCTCTCGGTGGCTCGTTTCCTCTTTGGAAGTCTCCTTGAGCTACGAGGGGAGGGCAGTGGTGGGGCGAGAGGGAGAGGGAGAGGGTGTGGGCGGCGA